>WWET01000225.1:234305-248759 GCA_011038615.1 Limnodynastes dumerilii
CTGAAAATCTGCAGTTAAAGCACATCTTGTTTGTTTCATTTCAAATCCATTGTGGTGGTGTATAGAGCCCAAAATATGAGAATTGTGTCGATGTTCCAATATTTATGGACCTGACTGTATGTAAATGGAGAGGTGCAGCCAAGGACCAAAGTGACCACTGTGTAGCTACAAGGAACAAAAGAGGGGTCCGGTGCTCCATACAAACATAGTTCACAATATAGCTATATTGGGTTAAGGTCACCTGCCCAGCATCAAGGTCCCTCTTTGCACGCAGTGCAAACGCATGCTGAGATAAACTAAACCTCCTTTTTAATGTATGTGCTGACACATAGTGTTATATAATGTTTGTTTGGAGTGCCGGACCTCTCTTTTGTTCCTTGTAATAACACAATAAAACAATAATAAATAAAACAATGTAAAATAATGAATTGAGAAAAAAAAAAAAAAAAAAATTGTAGCAATTTCACAACTTTTGTAGTGCATTTGAATTATGAAATTCCTACAAGGGTTCTAAATATGCTGTAGAGTGTCAGCCCCCCCTGTCTTAGACAAGACCTGTGGCAGGTGCATACTTACATCTTTAAATAGAGGGTGATATCCAGCACAGAATAGGGAAATATGTCAAGGGGGGAGGGAGTGGATATCCAAGCTGTCAGCTACCTGTATAGGCGGATGGTAGGAGAAATGTTTTACTTTCTTCCAATGATACAATGAGAATAGTAGTGTGCCTAAGGAGCGCCAGATGGAAAGATGGGTGGGATAGAGGGCAGGGTAAAATAACGTATTTATTATAGAAATAATATGAACACACTGATAAGGAAAGGTCAAAATATATGCATCTCTAAATCGGCTAAATAAGTGTGGATATACAAGCTTGAACCTCGCCAATTACATATAGATCCAGACAATATACGTGCAGTAATTATACAAGCAATCAAACAGACATATACATCAATATAAATCAAATAGCGGCAGACACAGTCCTAATTCAGGGCAAAAAGTTCCCTTTATTGTAGTCCATAAAATCTCAGCCACTGATTACCATTAACTTTGTTCCGTCCGAGCCCATTTCCGAGGCTGTGCTTTCCTTCCACCGGGCGGGGGGAAGCATGTAAAGTGTACAGTGTGGGAGGGGGCTCCCACACTGTAGCGGATCAGCGGTCGTACGGACCGCTGATCCGCACGCCACATTTAAAGCAGGCTTATGGCAGCGTAAGCTGCCATAAAGTCTGCACACGAGAGGGGAGTGACAGGGGGTGTGCACTCCACTCTCGCTCGCGTAATTACAGGCATCCGCACGCACGGAAAGTGTGCGGGAGTCTGAATACGGTTCCATGTCACTGGTGGGATTCTTAGTGGACAATAGACTACGTCTGATAGAACCTGCACATGGAGTAGTATTTGGGGTAGGACGGGGAGCGTGGTTGTCTTGTTGGGTGAGGTACAAGAAGTGTGTGTGAATCACATATACTTACTAGCAATTCCTGTTGCCCTTCTTTGAGAGCCCAAAGAGTAAGAGTGACAATGGGGTAGATCCAAAACTAAGTACGCTAGCGTATTTACGTAAGCCGGTGACATAAAAACGCGATTTTGTATGTACTGCGCATGCACGCCAGATGTTACGCTGTGTAACTCTGAATGTACGTGCCAGCCTAGTATCAACTGCATAACTATGAACGAAGGGGCGTGCCAGCCACAAGACACCCGTAATTGCGCTTCGGAGGCGGAGGGAGGCATTTAAATCCAGCAGTCTGGGCATGCTTAGGCAGCTACATGCGTGCAGTCTGTACGTATGTCAGTACTTACGCTGTGTAATGTTAAGGTAGGGTTCGGCAAGCGTAAAGCGGCCAAAGTACGTATGAGCGAGCGGAGTGCCAAGGGGAGTGCATAGTAAATATGCAGCGCTAGGAAACGTAATGGAAACAGAGCTCTGGATCTGGCCCAATGTGTCTTCCTTTACCTGGTCCAAATCCCTGTTCTATATATATAGTTGTATTTATATTAATATAAGTTATCAGGCTCATATCGGGATATTGTGTAATTCTAATATTAAAAAATGCAACTATGGCGGAAAAGAAGATTTCCTTTGCAAGTACATACTTTAGTCAGTATTTATCTGGCATAGTGACAATACACATTTGTTATAATTAAAGAAATTGATTGAACTTGATTCCTTCTCTCATGTCACGTAGCAGAGATAGACAGTCAGGCTGAGCTGATAATAGTGAGATACCTTATCAAGGTCTCAGCATACACCTTTTACCATATTCTGTGATACGCTGCCAATCAGGACTCTAAAATAGGTTAATGACTGCGGAATCCTCGGAATGTGAGAGCACCTGCATGTCCTCTATTGTTTACTATAACATCCAGCACCCGTGCACAGCTGCTCTCAGACGTTACACACATACAGCTGGCCTGTAACTAGGAAGTCACTCTGCACTGGGCAGACGCACGTGAATGCAACAACTTCCAGGGAATGTCTCAGGCTTAGAACCATTTCTAGTAATAGCTAAGATTTACATGTGTTTTGTGAAGCTAAGATTATATTAGTTGTGTCATTTAATGTCTTGTAATAGCTCTATTCCTTACACAAATCAATTAAATGTATTATTTTATATCACATAAACAGAAAATAGTTTGTTGTATTTTTTTATATGATATACTACTTATTATTATTATTGTTATCATTTGTAAAGACCAGAAGGAGGATTAGATATTTGAACTGGGCATTAAGGACCATTATTTAAATTGGGAAATAGTTTAATTGGTTGGATGTTAGAGTTAGGGGTTAGAAAGATTAGTTATATATTAAGGTCAGGGGCATATCCACCCCTTGGCTAGGATGGCACCCGCCAGGGGGCGTCCGCCAAAGGCTCCATGCTCCAAACATCCCCCCCAGGACTTCTTACCTTATAGGCTGTATCCTCTGAGCGAGACTGTGGCTGGAATATGAAGTCCCGCGGTGGGTGAGACTGCGAAATGAAGTCCCGCAGTCACAGAAAAGCCTCAGAGGATACAGCCTGTAAGGTAAGAAGACCTGGGGGGGAGGGTTGGTGGGATACTAGGGGGGAGTTGGTGGCACATGATGGGTGCACTGGTGGGGCGAGGTGCTGGAGGCACATGATGGGAGTACTGGGGGGGGGGGGGGGGGGGGGCTCATTCGGCATCTATTTTTTTCCCTCTGGAAGATCTTAGAGGGAAGAAATAGATGCCGAATGGCCCCCCTCCCCTGCCAGCCCTGGGTGCAGGATGCATGCCACAGGGCCCCCTGTTCCTCTGCACCCATTATAGATATGTCTGTGCTTTTAACTCATTTACCATACACTAATGGGGTTGGTGGCATATAATTTTTCGATTATATTATCTAACAATAATTCCTGGTATCTGAGTGCTTATAGTAGACCTATGGAACCTGTCGCACTCTAGGTGTGGAATATTCCATTCCTATTTGGTATCCGCTATGCCTGTGCATTTGGAGCATACTCAGATCTGTAGTTTCACAACATCTGGCGTATTTCTTTATACCTTTCTCTATCAGGGTTGCCTCTCCCGGAATATCCGTGAAACTCACGAAATTTGGGCAGTTCTCCCGGTATCCTGGGAGAGCCAGCAAATCTCCCGCAAGTGACTTGACAGCAGAACCACAGTCTCAAGTCCCGCCCCCCTTCTTAGCAGCAATAAATTTCCTAATGTTGTTAGAGACTGGCCAGGACTTGATGACGCAATTTGTGTCACCCTCACCCCTAGAAATACTGCGAACTGTCATTCGCGGTCAGTGGGCGGGGCTTTGAGATGCAATTTGCATCTATTGCTTATTTCCAAGAGGGAAGCATTAAAAAGGAGGCAACCCTGCTCTATATAGGACTGGATTCACAATCCCGTAATTGCTCCACATATGTCCTTAATTTCCCGATAGTAGCTACTATGCATGCGTGGTAACTATTTTACGCAATCTACGTATCATTTCGTTACGTAGATTGCCTATATGCGGTCTTGAAATCTACGTAACAAAACGATACGTTGATTGTGTAAAATAGTTACTACGCATGCATAGTAGCTACTATCGGGAAATTAAGGAAATATGTGGTACAATTTACGGGGTTGTGAATCTGGTCCATAGTACCCCACAGGTATTCTCTACCTTCTTCATGTAAAGATTGCTTGCTATTCAGCAGCCTACAGCATTTTAGGAGTTATATTGCTCAAGCTCCCCATCCTATTGCATCTCTGTTCACAATGACATGTTAAATTGTAACGCAAGGCTGCGTTTGAGGCTGTCAGCAAGTTTTGAAAGTGTGGATTAAATATTTATTGTGGCCGTGGAGCACAGAGAGGTTGGTTGGAGCCACAGCCAGCTGCTAAGAGATTCCTGCTTACTCTAGAGGACCGCAGTGTGTTGCAGGCAGGAGACACACACTAACAAAATGTGGCAACTTAGCCATCCGCTAGCCAGGAGCCCAGGAACAACTATGCATTCTTTGGAGAGAAAAAATCAATCCATCTATGTGGAACAAAGTAAATCATTTTGATGTGCAAATACTGTGTTAATGTTATGGATAACAATGCTTGGATCAGTATAGATGGTCCATGTGGTTTTTATAAGGTGTATTCTTAAAATATTCCGCTCTCTATGTATTTAGAATATTTAATGACTAATGCTTGATAACAGTTTCTGTTTCTTCTGGTAATGCTGACTAGCTGCACTATGCAATATAAAGTAATCCAGCATCCAAGCCTGCTGAGGCCCCTTTTACCTATCACATGCTGACTGTTTACTCGATTGATGAGGCCAATAATTGCTCTAGTTAGTGACCAGGATTTAAAATATACTTCAAAGGTTTCGGAGCAGCATAATACATAGATCTGCAGCAGCGGCCAGTGCAGGGAATAGCAGAGACAGCAATCAGCCCAAGCTGCGCTCCACACAGAGCGGCTCTGCCCTGGCCCCCCTCTTCTGCTAGGATTATCGGTCCCAGCAGGAGAGGGGTATGGTGCCGATAACAGGACCTTTCCCTATCGGGACACCCCCTGCTGGGATCAATAATCGTCCCAGTGTATGGGCAGTGTAGATCTGCAGAAATATATGTCAGCATTGGTCGTTGTATATGGACCCATTTAAGGACTTGGAAGAAGCCTTTTTGTTCCCAGAGCAACTTGAACTCTTTATGGCATGTATTGAAACTGACATGGTTCATCTCCAACCCACCATTAAAATACAATTATTTTTTTGTTTTGTTTTATATTTTAACATGCCATTATATTGCTTTATTTTATTTAATATTATTGGCTTTTGGTACATAGAAATCCTTTCCCTGCAAACTCTAATAAGTTCCAATAAATAGACATTCCCCATTAATTTGCTATTATTAATATGACCAAAAAAAAAATGGAAACATACAGCAATTAATGAATCGTAGGAAGCACAGGCAATAGACCAAAGCCACAACATGTCAGGATTCTGCTACTCATGAAATTTGGTCCTATTAAATAGCCTCTTGGAAGACTAGGAACTTAAACTGCTGTCATCAAGATACAGTCATGCAGTGCTTTAAAGAATGCTAAACCTAAAATGCACATTGCTCTTCTATTAGAGCCGCTCAGCTGGCAGCCTGCAGGCTGTATGTGTCGCTCCTCAGGGATCTTAGCGACATCTAACATCCATGACGACAACCACAGAATGCATAGTTGGCAATCAGTCAGTTGTCCTTAGTTATGTCCCTGTTTTTTCATTGTAAAGGAAAGAGAAGTTTACTTATCAGATGTGAATGTTAATGCATAGATTGTTTCCATCGTCTTAGTATCTTACTGAAAAGAAGAGCCAAAGAGAGAATTGCAAAAATTGTCATTTTAACCAACATAATGAATTCACATACTAAGTGCTGGGACTGGATCCAAAGTGTGTAAGTGGGGTGTTTTGGGTTGAGGGCGCAGATGCGTTTTACTTAGTTCCATGTGAAAATCCGTAGTAAGGGGCTGTGCTTTCCCTCCGCCCGCCAAGCATGTTAATTGTACAGCGTGGGATGGGTATGAGTGATCAGACGGTCCGCTGTAACACAAGTGTGACTTAAGGATGCTTTATGGCAGCATAAGTCACACTATTGACGAAGGAGTTAGGGGGTGTATTGGAAGTTCACTCCCCAATCTTGTGTGGAAGGATAGACTCCTGTATGTACGGAAAGCTCACGGGGGTCTGGATCCGGTCCACGGTTATAATGTACCGAAATGGCAAAACACAATTAAATGGTGCATAATGCATTGCCTTAATCACATAACTTACCCGGAAAGACCAAAGGCTCTAGATTCTTCTATGGAATGGAAGTGTCAGAACACAAGGGTATCCACTGAGACTGGAGGGTAGTGGTTTTAGAGGAAACGTAAGGAAATGTTACTTCACTGAAGTATAGTAGATTAGTCTCCCACCAGAACCGATAGAGGCTAATACATGAGAACAGTTTAATGTTTGGGCTAGACACATATTATGAAATAAATGAATATATAAATAAATATAAAGTGTGCCAAGTGTTTTTTATATCTGCAGACAAATTGTATGTTTCCTAAGATGTGCTCAGCAGCAGGGTCCCTGAAAAAGATTTAAAGATATTGGCGCATTAGTGTAAAACTTCAGTGATCAGCCTATGTACCGCATTGATATATACACTATATAACTCATATATTTAATTTGTAGCTAGATTTATGTCACTTTAGGGACTATAGTCAAAAAACGCCATTTTTATGCATATGCTGCCATCGTAGCTCTTGCATCTGCATCTGCATGGATTCCCCACGCACAAAGGGGAGGGCTTTACTATTTAAACACTACAATATGGGCATGCTAAACGCCCACCACACAATCCAGACTTAGAAACCTTCTACATTTTAATTAAGGAAGGACAGCTTTAAGGCAGCCAATTGGGACTCAGTGCAAGTGAGGGGAGTGGTCTCCCATGCATTTGCACGGAAAGGCTGGATACAATGAGGATCCAAAATCAAATCCCTGGATACAACGCTAGCGTAGGTCTGTTGATACATTAGAAAAACATTGTTTAATAAGTTAATACCAGTTTTTAATTGGAAAGTTAATCTCTCAATTTCTGGGTGTTTACCCTTTAGAAGGGTCACTTATATATAATAAATATCCCATTTACACAGCAGGCAGTTTTACAGCTATCATACACTATTTATTATTTCCTTTAGACAAACAAAGGAATCTGAAAAGTGTTTTGGCAAAGACATGCTGTGCCTTTGAGCCCCCAATAAAATGTATGTATAAATACAAAAGCTACATTCAGAGTATGAATTGGACACATGATTTCAATATACGCTCTAGCAGTGTATAAAGTGAGATAATATATTAGGAGTTAAAGAGTCCCTATTGATGACTCTTTAAAGCCAAACATAAGGTTAAAGTTTGGCTTATGCACAAGCATTTTTTTTTGCTTTTGCTGAAAGTCCCTTTTATTCAAGGTTTTATAAATATGTTGTTAAAAATACAGTCAATTTCTTTTGGAAGCACAAAACCACTCCAGGTTATAGATCCTTTGCATAGACTTAAGAGGGACCCATTTATTTAATAATCAGTTACTTGTAAATCTGAGCGATTGCTGTGAAGTGCTGTTTAGCATGGTTGGGGGTTCCCATTGGTGTTGGCTCTCTCAAAGGTTTTTTTCTGTTACTGAAGACACAAGTACGGATTCCCTGGCTGGATATTAAGGCAACCATTCAATTACACTGGTCTCCAGGGGACCAACATCTAATCTAACCTTACTAGATAGATGACACCTAAACTTCTTATAAGCAAAGTGCAGTAAAACTCTATTTGTGAATATATTCAACCTTTATATACAGATAGAATAGTCTAGATTCATCCAAACCAAGGTTGCAAGAATGTTTCTTATGTTATCTATTACTGAATTACACATTTGAACATGTCTTTATAAATGTAATAATAGTGATCAATATTTAACTTACCAAACACAGCAAGATTATTTTTGCACAATGTCAGTAGGACTTTATGCCTTATACAGGTTTATTTCTTTGTGGAACCTATTATTCTGTTAGAGAGCTCTCACTTGTTCCATGGCAGCAGCTTGTGCCTTGGAGGAACGCACCTGCCTTAATTTGTGCCATCGATCGTCTCCCCAAACCAAGCAGATGCAAAATCCTTTACACTCCTGAGCGATTCTACATGAAAGTTTTACTACAGACAGGTTGTGAAAAACCAACAAAACGTGAAACCTAACACACGGTGTCTTTATATGTTACGGCTTTCATGCAGGTGTGACCTGCTGTAATGCATATTCTGGTTTATGACAGAAGAAACTGGTAACACGCACCTAGCTCACATCGCTATGTATACGGCCTTCTCAGCCTCTGTCCAAAATGCATTTTCCATACGTCACCCAGTGTTTTAGGTCTCACCAATATTTTTTTTTTATATTGTCTCAGTATTTATAATAAACAATCTGGAACTTTCATATTAGCATACCAGTCCTACTCTATTCTATTGTGCCAAATTTCCCCAGAAAAACTAAAGGGGGACTAAAGTAAGGTGCATTATTTAGCGATGCAGGCATATATTGCTGTATGTATAGATAAAACAAAATTAGGCACAGGAGGGTGGAATTATAGAACACAAGGGCATACGTATAAACAGGAGGGTAGTGGGTTCAGAGGAAATGTGGGGAAAAATGACTTCACAAAAGGCATAGTTGATAAGTATAATAACCTCCCATCTGAGGTAGTAGAGATTATCATAGCAGCACAAAAAAATGCAAGTAGAATTAAAATTACTTTTAAATAAATATAACAATATCCTAAATCTTAAAGAATATTCCAGGTCAAATTGGGTTTATGAACAGTATAGTTATAAAATTAAAAAAACAACAACAGTGTAGACTATATGGGTCATATTTTGTATGTTGCTAATATAGCACTGCACATGCATTGGAAAAATGCCCACGCAAATACGTGTCGTGATGTTTTGTATGCATGTAGACATATACCACCTTACACTCATGACAGTATGGGGCATTCTGACATGAGTTGACTTGAAACATAGTTAAGCACGATACTTCTGAGTATATCAGCTTGCATATGTCTGACCCTGGCGAAGGTTAGTACGCACACATTGTGGGTGCAGGGCGGTCCCTGAAAACTTCTAGTCATTGCAAGATAATTGAGCAGAATCTTTAAATTAGACAAGATGTATTTAAAACTTTTATTTACACTCTTTGCTTGCAGAGCTATTTATTTTGCTCAAGTCTTCAATCCAAATACCTTTTTAGTGTCTATTTTTATCTCCACATTTGTGTGTCCTTGGCGGATAATCATAATGCTTGCAGCACAGTAGGGCTTTTCAGGTGACATGTGCTGATCTTATGGAAAGCAGTGACCATGGTATGTGATTGTAAGGAGAATTCAACATGTAACAGAGAGTTATGATGAGACATCGAATGAATACAAGCAATACACATAGACATATGAAACAGAGCAGAGTATACATATTATTTTCCTGTTAAACTATTAGGCGATTGTGACATAAAACTATACAAAAGTTTATATATTCAGCTTTTATTCCATTAATGTTTCTATTCACTTGTTATAGACATTTGTTGATGATGCGGGGATTGTATTGTTGTGATATACTATGTCTATATTAATAACTTCTGATGATTTGTCTGTATTAATCATTAATTCATTTGGAGCATTCGATGTGTTTTCTACACCTATATTAATCATTTCTGAGTATTTGTCTATAATAATTTCCGAGCATTTGTTGTGATAAACGATGTCTATGTTAAACATTTCTGAGTAGATTGTACAGCTTTATGCATATTTTTTTCACAAATACTTCCTAAATCACAGAAATCAGTATTTTTTTTTTAGTTATTCGGTACTACTCTAAGGACCAGATCCAGACTTAATATCATATTCTGTACAGTAACGGAGGCTGATGCACAGAATTTACCATCCTAACTTCCACACATAGGAGAACAATGTACTCTTTCATGTGCTCCTAGGTGCAGAAGGGATACACATGTTAGGTGTCCTACATTCTAGCTCAACTATATGTGTGTATGGAATACCATACCTATCCCAGCCCAACACGTGGATCTTATACGCGTGGTGCTTGGGCCTGTCCCTCATGCAGAGGCTGAATTCCACACGGGACGTGGCATTGGATGGCTGCAATCTGATGCAGAACTCTTAATACTTCATTGCGTATGTAAGTCATCTGCCTTCCTTAATTCAGGATCTGGTCCTGGAACTCTAAAGCAGATAACCAAAGGAATAGCTTCTGGCAGAACCAGGAGTATTCAAACTCATCATCTGTAAATATTATCAAATAAAATAAATAGTGCAATATACATAACACAATACATAATATTCAATCGCTTTCACCCATTCCTGTTTATTACAGTAGTCATCACAAGCAAAAAGTGCTTTACATTAGGAAATTCAAATGAATAATATTGGACTGCAGGCAGACCTACGTTGCCCCTGTGTCTGGAGCTATGAGCTCAGTGGAGATCCAATGCTGGTTCCCTACTGGATTCTAACAACTGTATGGGTGAGGGGAGGGCTTGGAGGACCCTAACTTAACATTTGTGCACTGTCCCCACGTAAAATACGGATGGTGCAGAAATCAGGATAGTATGGAAGGGCTAAAACCTACTATTAACATGAGCTTCATATTATCATCAATGCTTATAATGTTTGTGTTCTGCATATAGAAACATAGAAACATAGAAAGTGACGGCAGATAAGAGCCACATGGCCCATCTAGTCTGCCCATTTGTTTATTGAAAAGTATACTGACCCTAGACCCTATTTACCCTCAATTTGGGTTTCAATTTAGGATACCCTTATATTTATCCCAAGCATGTTTAAATTGTTCTACTGTATTGGCCTCAACCACCTCAGATGGGAGAATATTACATTTATCTATCACCCTTTCAGTGAAGTAATTTTTCCGCACATTTCCTTTGAATCTACCACCCTCCAGTTTGTATCCATGCCCTCGTGTTCTATTACACCTTTTCTTTTGAAAAATGGTACTCTCCTCTAGCTGGTCACAACCCTTGATGTATTTGAAAGCTGCTATCATGTCCCCCCTCTCCCTTCTCTGCTCCAAGCTATACATGTTTAGTTCCTCTAGCCTTTCTTGGTATGATTTTTTACAAAGGCCATGGACCATTTTAGTTGCTCTTCTTTGCATAGTCTCTAATGTATTTATGTCTTTCTGGAGATATGGCCTCCAGAACTGAACGCAGTATTCTAGGTGAGGGCGTACCAATGATTTATAAAGGGGCATCACTGCTTCTCTCCTCTCTTTCTTAATTCCTCTCCCTATGCAACCAAGCATCTGACTTGCCTTTTTCATTGCTTTGTTACATTGATTGGCTACCTTCAAGTTACTGGAAATAATGACTCCTAGATCCCTTTCCTCCTCGGTAGATTCTAATGTAATGCCATTAAGGAAATATTGAGCGTTTGGGTTTTTATGTCCTAAGTGCATGATTTTGCATTTTTTGGCATTAAACTGCAGTTGCCACAGTCTTGACCATTCCTCCAGTCTACCTAGATCATCCCTCATTTTCTGTAACCCACCTGGCGTGTCTACCCGGTTACATATCTTGGTGTCATCTGCAAAAAGGCATATTTTCCCCTCAATACCACAGGCAATATCACCTATGCATATCTATATCCATTTTTCACCAAAGTTTGTACAGTACCACCTTTATGCCTCTAAGTAAAAACAAAAATATAAAAAAAAGTCTAAATCCAGCCCATTAAAGCAATAAAGGATAATAGAATACAAAATAAGGTATGATGCCTCCATTTAATGGAGATGAGATACCTAAAATAAAAGACTAATGGGTATATTTAATGGAGCTTGTAATAAGGGGAAGTGGTGTTGTTGACCACAGTAGCGAATTCGATTTTAGCTATAATTTTCTTGAATGTGTTAGGTGTTAGCTGTCATTGTCAGTGTCAGTGTTTGCTATGGACAACACGACCACTTTGCTTCTTTACTTAAATCTATCCCTAATTCAACTAATTATATATATATATATATATATATATATATATATACACACACAAACACACACACACACACACACACAGTAGCGTGTTATAGGACAGAGCAATGTGTACATTCAACTTTCAGCATTAGGAATAAAACAAGAACACTGAATTATAACAAGTAGCAGTTAATTAAAAGTCACAAGTTGATGATTAATAGAAAAAATGTCTTAGTATGTTCCCACTTTTGTTTTAATTTTATTCCATTTAACTTTTTTTGTTTTGTTTATGAAGATGTTTACTTTCATTTAAGTGGTAAGCATTCTCTTTTTTTCTAGCAACGATTAATTAACATGGTTAATTGAAACAATATTTTATATTGTGAACCACGTCTTAGCAATCAAAAGAATTTCATATTTGTACTGTTCCCTGGAGACAAAGGTTAACCAAGTTAATTCACCCCCTTCCTGGCCCAGATATTGAACACACTGAATGTGCCTTGTGAGTCTCATTTTGGAAAGGAAGACTTTTCCCTCAGCAGCTTTGGAAATGTTAATAAATCCACAATAAATAAAATCACATCTAATACCATAACTGGTTTTCCTTGGCATAGGAAGTCTATGGGCCACATCGTGATATGAAATAGCTTCAGTCTGCAAAAGCCTTGCTTTTACTTACTAAATAAACTTGGCTTGCTAAAATTCCTATGTGTGCAGCCATTAATACAATCTTTGACAGCATTTAATGAAATTGCTCTTGCTCTGTACTAAATTCATTAAAACAGGTATTGTAAAAGTGTTCCGGCAATGACTGTAATTTCTTTTTTTTATTACTTCGATATCCAATTCCTATTTAGTCCAACCTCTGATTGTCCAGTTGGTCCAGCCTCTGATTGTCCAGTTGTAGAAGTGTAACCTAAGTGTAGAAGGGTAACCTAACATGGTTGCACTTTACATCCAATCCTAGTCACCTGGTCAAGTCAAAATCATGAGACCAATCACCTGACTAATTTACGTGTGTATGCGCCTATGACTGCTTTGTCCAATTCTTGTTCCAATTCCTACATCATGTAGCACTGCCTCGTGTGTAAGTGACAGGTGGTCTCATGAAGAATGGAAGAATGTGTACAGTGGGGCGATCGTCTAAGCATATTTAAGCAGATGCCGGCTAGAGGTCTACTGTAAAATTGGACAAGTGTGTATGCATGCATTGGGTGTTGTATCTGAGACTTTAGTCTGCTGCAGATTGTGTAAACGTCTGGTCTGGATTGGACAAGTGTGAATCCAGCTTTAACATATGTGCAGCCTGTATTATAGAAATAATTATAAATCGATAATAGTATTTGAATGTGTTTTACATTAATACTACAATTTCTAGACTTTAACAATATTGTTGCTGTAAGTCTTATTGGATTCCGTTCACTACTGTGAATAACACATTTTCGACATACAGACAGTCGACAGTTAATTGTCGGCAGCTTGCATTTCGAAAAAGTACTTAATTAGAAAGTTTTTATAATAAATGGGTAAGTATGCTGAAACTTGGAAACGTACCCATTCATTAGCTTTCCTGCATCCGGACTTGACACTAGACCTGGCACAGCAATCGAAAGTACCTGATGTGAGACGTGACCGGACAGGTTCAAAGAGGGGATGTAGTGTAGAAGGGAAGTCTTATGTTTAGGCTGTGGGGAGAGACAGAGCTTAGAAGGGAAAGTCTTAGGGTTAGGGAGAGGATGAATTGTAGAAGGGGAAGGTTAGGGTCAGGCTGCGGGGAAGGGAGTTTGATGGTTAGGTTGTGGGGAAGGGATGGAGCGTAGAAGGAGGAAGGATAGGGTTAGGCTGCAGGGAAAGGAGGTTTAGGATTGAGGTAATGGAAGTGGAGGGTTATGGTGAGAATTAGATTAAGTGTTGGGGAAATACCAGTCAGTGCTTGGGATTCCTTCTGGGGATATTCGATTACCTCACTCTGGCAGGGAAGGAACAGTCAGTTCTGGCATGACGTCAAAAACGGGGTTTCAAAAACGGCCCTGACGTAAAAAAAAGGGCCATTCTCAGTGCTGAATCAAATTCATCTTATTTATATAATTTGATAATTATTTATTCATAAATTATTCATATAAATATTCTCTTTTAAGTTTCTCTTTCCAAACCAGACTTTACTCTGGAAAAAAAAATCCATGCAGTTGTTTTTAATTGTAACACATCTAAAAGTTGGGTCCGCTATCATACTCATTGCATAACATAAATGTGGGGAAAAGGTGTAAATCTACCAAAAGCCTACATCATCCACGATAAATATACTTTGCATTTTTTCTCTTTTTAGATGTAAGGTTCTCTAAGTCCAAAAAGTTTATTATTTTATTGATATTATAAAATTTTGGAATAGGGCTTCACAAATCTGTAATATATAAGGTTCTCTCTC
>WWET01000225.1:254819-284632 GCA_011038615.1 Limnodynastes dumerilii
GGCAGGAGTCCCAGAAAGCCAAAGCACTCCAGCATTTGCATGATAGTAGCTTTTCTTCAAATAGTACTAATCTGCTGTAACAGGGTAGGCAAGGTAAAGGCTATCCCTTTTTCCTGGCTGCTTTTCTATTGACACAGTGACAGAAAACCTCTGTTTTGATTTACCTATAAACCGTGCAGAGGCTGCTGATCAATTAATATCTTCTAGTCTTCTCTGTGCATAGACAACTGCATGTTTTTTATATACTGGCGGAAATACATTGCATGTTGCTATTTTTAATAATAGTGGCCGTATAATATCAGGGTTGCTGACTCTCCCGGAATATGCGGAAGACTCACAAATTCGGGCAGTTCTCCTGGTATCCCGGGAGTGCCGTCAAATCTCCCGCAGGGGACTTGAGGCTGTGGTACCATTAATTCACGCAATTAGTGTCATCAAGCCCCGCCCCTCTCCTTAGTAATACTATGAAAACGGCCATTGATGATCCGGGGGCGGGCTTCTGGGACACTCTTTGCATAAATTGCATCATTAAGCCTGCCCCCGTACCAGCCTCTATCGCTTTAATATGTCAGCAACCCTGTATAATACACAATTATGTAAAATAAATGTATAAAATATGGATAATTACATATATTGTTTTATATTAGCATACACAGTTTGAACTTTGTTACTATATAGTTACGATTCAGTATTCTGCAGTGATGCTTGTGGAATACTTCAGGTAGGGTCCTGGCCATGGAAATTCCTTCTGCACAGAGGAGAGCAGGGGGAGTGCCCTGGTCTTCTCCATGTGGAATTTGGGGTAGCACACTCTGTATGTTAGCCTCCGTTGTGCAGGCTAATGTACGGAAAATGCACTTAAGTATGAATCCAGTCCATAATGACCTCATTATGTCATGCTCAGTGTCATCTGGTTCTTTTTGCAAGTAGACACCACATGATGTTATCTCTGCACAGTACTCCACTAGTGCTGGCACTCCCTCATGTCTATGAGAGTTTAGCTCAGATTTTGATTTGTAGGGGAATGGGTGGATGGTTAGTGGTTATGGTATGTTAATGGTAAACAAGGTACTCATAAAAAAAATACAGAAAAATATACATTCTTTTGGCATATTTAAGTTTAACTTAAGCTGGCCATACACTAAGACGATTACAGATCGGCACCATACACCTTTCCTACAGGGACCGATAATCCTAGCAGAAGAAGGAGGCACTCACAGAAAAGGGAGCCTTTCAGTTAACCGATTGGCTCACTTAAAATATCAGACGCTAGGGCCCGATTTAAATTAATCAAAATACCAAATAATCATACCAGAGCATTTTCTGGTTCATATTTAATTTTTTTTTTGCATTCCAAATACGTATTATGCCTACTAACTACAGCGATTATTTTCCCGATCACCCGAAAAATGGATGATCGGGTCCATAATCGCTCTAGGGTATGGCCAACTTTAGTGTAAAAACTTTGGTTGTCACAATTTTGTTTAATACAAATTTAGATAAACTTATATATTAATACTGGGAATAAGAAGTTTTCAATGAATTAATGCATGGGATATTATAAGCCATCTCCTTCCTCCATTTCAACTACCTCCACTCTGCACTATGTACTGTATTTTTCATAATTATTCTGCACTAACTTCATAGCTACCACAAATAACCAAACATATAAAGAAACAAATAAATGCAGTCTTTTTAACCAAAACCAACACTATCATGTTCAATCTGCCCAATAACAATGGCTGGGGAGGCATTACATACATGACATATACTGGCTGGCTTCTGTTTATAAAGAAAACTGATTATGTGGCTTTGACCCCATTATAAAGTAAATGGCAGCATTTTCTGGTTCCTATTTTTTTATTGAGGGTGGCATATTTTACCAGACAACCACCATGATGTGTGTCATTGTAGACAAAATCTGTGAGGGAATAACCATAAATGATTGATGTCTGGCCAAAACCAAGTACAATTTAAGACTCACAAAACTAAAAGCTTTTCAGACATTGGTTTTGCTGGACACGCACATTTTTGGTCACCTGAACTCCTCTCATTGGCTTCCATCTGAAACAATGAGGAATAATCTCATAGGTCTCGCTCGCACAGTGTGTCAGTAACCCCTTCAAGCTCCCTATTAATTCCTTGTCTGATAGAAAAATACCACTAAACTAGTGCTTATTACATGTAATCCAGATCACTGGCATAATGATACAGTACATTATATACTTTCCTAAATTCGTTCATTCAATATCTCACTTCCTCCCCTCCAGGCAGTGACCATTATATTTTACACATGGATTCCAGCTGGTTTCCATTCTCCCCTTCAAAACATATTTGAGCACACAGAGATTGAAGGCGAGACGCTTTATCTAATGTAGTCAACTTCTAGCAAACAAGCCGATACTCTTTCCTACTCACATGTTTTATTAATAGTGGTTGATTATATCAGGGAATGAGTACAAGACTTTACTGGCAAGAAGGTTTTCATGCACTCTGCTCCTCTGGAATGCCTCAATTCTAGACTCCCAAGGAAACAGTAGTTCAGTAACAGAGCGATTAGAACGCACAAGGTGTTTGTCTAAAGGCAATTGTTGTGTATTGTGTAGGTAGAATACATAAAACATATAGGTAGGCAAAAACTTACACTGTAATTAATTAAGTGCCATATTCGTCTCTGATTAAGTACATTATTTACAAGGAACAATATTTGCACATCAGGGGCCAGATTACTAAAATGCGGGTTTTGAAATGTGGGGATATTGCCTATAGCAACCAATCAGATTCTAGCTCTCACTTGATTTTTACATAATAGAGAATGTCAGCTAAAATCTGATTGGTTGCTACGGGCAACATCTCTACTTTTCTAAACCCGCAACTTAGTAAATCTGGCCCCTGATTTAACTTTGATTTATATCATGAACGGTTTAAAGACAGAATTTTTGTTTTGGATTTATTGATTGCCGTTTTTTTTATTTTGCATTAATTTTTAATATTGTTTGATACCATAAGAGAATGTATAATCCATTGTGCGATCTTGTGAAATTAATATTATTTCATTTGTTTCAACAGGTGCTTATGGGGCAACAGGCCCAGCCAGCCAAAGAGACCTCACCTCCTAAAGAAGAGGCTCCACCCGTTCCTCCTCCATCAGAAGACAGCTGCACCAAAAAGCCAAGATCTCGCACCAAAATCTCACTGGAAGCACTAGGTATTCTTCAAAGCTTTATCCATGATGTGGGTCTCTACCCTGACCAGGAAGCTATCCACACCTTGTCTGCCCAGCTGGATCTGCCCAAACATACTATCATCAAGTTTTTCCAGAACCAACGTTACCATGTCAAACACCACGGCATTCTCAAAGAGCACCTGGGCATAGCGGTGGACGTGTCAGAATATAAAGACGAGGAACTCCTGACAGAATCAGAGGAGAATGACAGTGAAGAAGGCATGGAGGAGATGTATACTGTAGAACAGAGTGAGGAGAACAGTGGGAATAACAAGGCTAACCTGTCTGAGGTGGACCAGAGATAATACAACATACCACCTGACCAAAACACAACAGCAATACATGTGCAAGAGGAAATCACTTTTATTACTTGTACTGTGCTGTCTCTGCAGTGGGCGGAGGGAGCAGAACATTAAGATTTTAGTATTGCTATCTTGGAAAACTGCCTTGACACTTGAGTGTACAAATGACATCTGACTGGAAGAAAACGAGTACAAAACTTTATATTTAATCATCTTGCACTTACAGTGATGATTTAAGAAAATTAGAGGACCTCAAAATTGGTGAAATCAATGAAGGAAAAGTATTTATACTTATATATAAATAGACACATATATATTGATATGTGCCTATCTATATATACATTGATATATGCGGGGTATATATATATATATATATATATTGTGAGCGAGAGGGGATTTTCAGCAGTGATTTCACACCAACTCCATGTATTACATACATACAGGTGATGCATGGGAAGCAAACATTTTATTCTCATTGTATAGACTGTAATTCCTTACACAAAAGACTGGACTATGTATTAAAACCACTTTGCAGTGAGACGCTTTGGATATCCTCCTATCCTTCTCCACAAACTGCCTGCTCTCATCGAGTGGTTTCTTTTTTTCATGTCCCTTTTATTTTTATTGTGTTTATATTGATTTATGTTTTTTCTTAGTCTCTGCTTTCGTTCTGACCGCATGGTGGATAACTTTTATTTAAAGGTATGTGTTTGAAAGTAAAATTGAAAAAAAAATACAATAAAAATATATAATATTACAATGCCTCAAGGGATTTTAATGTTAAAATGGTAACATTGGGGTAAAAGTGTTTATTTTGTGAGCAACTATGGAGCAGTTTTATGTCCTTTATGTGGACAGAAGTGCTAGTAAAATTATGGACCTTATTTTTTATTATTAAAATGATTTATTCTGTACATTTATTAGATATTGCTTGTCATATAAACATTATTTGCCATTCCCCTTCATCTTTCTAGTTCTCATTAATCTACAGATCCCATGATCCTTTGCAGCCATAGCATTACCCTAAACAATTCAGGTGATTATTTTAAATACTGTCCACACTTAACAAGGTTTTTTTTATCATAACCTTCAGCTTCCTTGACTAATAAAGGCATATGGAATGCCCAACCCAGTGTACCTATGCCGAGAACGTTGTTATTCTTCAGTGATTTGTTATTTTTTTATTGGAAGGGACAAGATCAGGGATTATTTTTGTGGGGGTACTCAGCAGTGTGTAGTACCAGCAACTTTTCCACAGCCAATACATGTGATTACCTGTTGCAGAATTTCTAGTTATTTACTTTTTATTCTGGCAAAACAATGTCAGAAAGACCACACATATGGTTAATCCATGTACCTCACCAGTACGTAGATTGTGTAAATTACGTAGTAAATTCATTCTTAAAACTCTGCACCTAAGGAGCTTCTTAGGTGTGAATATAGTCCTATGACACTACAGTGGCACATATAAAGGGCACAATAGTAAAGCATATAAAGGACTGGGGAAACTACAGTGGTGCATAGTCAAGACTGAGTCACTACAGTGGGGCAGAAAAAGGACTGGGGGCACATTAGCCCCCAGTAATAGTCTGCATGATCATTATTAAATCTATGCAACACATTATTAAGAATACAGAAATAATAAAATCCATTCAGTTTGGTTAACATATTTACTTAAACTGACATTTTAGGTTATATATTAAAATTGATGACTGCCTGATTCACAGATAAGAAGGAAATAAGTATGCGCAGATTGGCAAAAATACGTACCTAAGTGGCAAGGCAACTCCCATGACACTCCCCTCGTTCTTACTGATCTTTAGTGACTTCCCCGTCCATAGGGCTACCTTAACTCTCCATGCACATCATTGTGCGAATTTTGCAAGCCCAGCCCCTATTTAAATTCCTCCACTCACCTACTTTTCTTAAGTTCCTACTTTTGGAGTAGTGGCTCGCCCCTTCTTAAGGATCTCATTAGACACAGAGTTGAACTCTGTGTGTAACGGGTTTCCGTGCGAAACATCTGGATGGTGCATGCACAATTCACAAGAAATCACCAAGATACGCACAATGGGCTGGATCCAGACCTTGTTAAGTGCATGAACTTAGTTACACCTGGGCTAAACCATGTTGATTTCAGGGGGAGTCATATTTCATCTGCTGCAAACAGTATGTGTTGAGAGGTGATGTTTCCTATCCCAAGTCTAAATAACAGTGTGATAGTAAAGCTGGTCAGTATCTGTGTGAAGTAAGCAATTTAAAGATATATCCCTGCATGCAAAGAATATAATTAACTTGGCTCCCCCTGAAATCAACATGGTTTAGCCCAGGTGTAACTAAGTTCATGCACTTAACAAGGTCTGGATCCAGCCCAATGCCTGCATATATTTAAGTAGGTATGTTATTAAGTGTGAATTAGGTCCTGCATTTGCCAACTTTTTACATTTTTTTTAAATCATTTTATTTTAACAGCAGAATTAAAAGCATTACATTGCAATTGACAGATGAAATACATAACATAACTGAGAGATAGAAACCCAAGACACATAAGTACCTAAATACTGCCAATGCAGCAGTTATACAGAAGAGCAACTAAAATGGTCCATGGCCTTTGTAACAAATCATACCAAGAAAGGCTAGAGGAACTAAACATGTATAGCTTGGAGCAGAGGAGGGAGAGGGGGGACATGATAGCAGCTTTCAAATACATCAAGGCTTGTGACCAGCTAGAGGAGGGTACCATTATTCAAAAGAAAAGGTGTAATAGAACACAAGGGCATGGATACAAACTGGAGGGTGGTAGATTCAAAGGAAATGTGCGGAAAAATTACTTCACTGAAAGGGTGATAGATAAATGGAATATTCTCCCATCTGAGGTGGTTGAGGCCAATACAGTAGAACAATTTAAACATGCTTGGGATAAATATAAGGGTAACCTAAATTGTAACCCCAATTGAGGGTAAATAGGGTCTAGGGTCAGTATAGTTTTCAATAAACAAATGGGCAGACTAGATGGGCCATGTGGCTCTTATCTGCCGTCACTTTCTATGTTTCTATGTTTCTAATACTGAGAACAAGACTGCAAATAATATTGTCCAAAGAAGGTAACTGAAGCCAATAAATGCTGCTGTTGGTTTTTAGGTTTTTTTGTTTTTGGGTTGGGGGGAGAAATGACCACACCCGTTGAATGGGGTGTCTAAAAGTAAGTCAACCAAGATAGAAGAAAATGGGGGATGGGGACAACACTTGATCAAAGTGAGGGGAAAATAGACAAGGTAAAAAATTTGATGACAAAAAGTGTTAAAAAAAATTCTGAGAGGAAGGTAGGGAGAAAAATGACGTTGAACCAGGTAGTGTACGATTAAAATGGGAGAACCATGGTTCCCACACTTTGTGGAATGAGTGAACGGAGTTGTGCAAAAGGCTGGTGATATATTCCATGGATGCAATATACCATATTTTGTTGATAGTAGCGTTCACTGATGGCTTAGATGCGCATTTCCATTTTGCAATCTGAAGATTAGCTGCACTATAGATGTGGAACAGGAGTTTAAGAGCGGGTTTGGTAAGTTTACGAGAGGATTTTCATAGGAGGAAGAATAGAGGATCTTTTACCAGTCTCGTCTCGAGAATCCAAGAAGTCAAGGTAAGGATCACATTCCAAAACTCAGATACAAAGGGGCATTCCCACCATATATGGAAATACGAGCCCCACGCTTCACATAATCTCCAGCAAATGTCTGAGGACTGAGGAAATAAACAATGTAACTTAGAGAGGGAGAGGTACCACCTAGTGTAGATTTTATAAGCATTTTCTCTGATGGCTATATTGATGGAGTCTATAGCTGTGCACTGACAAATGAGCGACCATCCCTCTTCACCAACAGGGGCCCCAAGGTCCCTTTCCCATGCCAATTCAAATCATTCCAATAGCGGGGCAGGTGGGGTAATCATTATGGCATATAGCAGAGATATGGTCCACCTTCCACCAGGACTGTACAAACATTTACATTTAAAGCGGGAAGGTTTTCTGACCTTGCATGATTTACATTGAAGGAAAGCAAATGTAAGCGAATGATGTCATTTGTATTTAGTGCAGAATGCATTTGCAAACTTTTAATACATTATTCTGCTAAGTTTATAATTTTAAAACTTTTGCCTAAATGCTTTACATCAGGCATGTCAAAATCAAAACCCCATATAGTAGTATCTGTTTATACCTTATTTACCTTTGATGCTTTCGGCCTGTGTTTCACCTCTGCAGGCCATCTTCCAGCTCTTCTGTGTGACGCTGGCCATAAAGCAAACTGTTTCCTGCTGTTAGCCAATGCAGCAGTTATACAGAACAGCTGAAGAGGGCTTTGCTAGTGTTCCTACTTAGACTGTTCTCTCCAATAATTCACATTCCCCATTCACTTATCAGGATAAATGGGAGTATGCCACTCAAATTATACTCTATATGGCACAGAAAAGGATTATGGGTAAATTGTAAAGGTGGCACAAGTGTGGTGTGGGCCTTTTTATATTTAGAATACCTTGTCTGGTAGGTCACAATAACACTATGCTAGGCTTTTAGTGATGAAACTGCTTTGGAGAATGGACACTATGAATGAGGGACACGCATGCTGCCAGCATGGCTAAAAAGAGCATTACTGGGCACATGCCAGAAATCTGAAGAGTTACAATATTCCAAAAAATAACAGGCCCATGGTCAATAATATTCCACCCAAAACATAAATTTGCCATTTTGGGCAAAACAATTTGGTAATAACATCAACACTATGTTTTATGGTATATCATCACTTGAAATATTTGTTTATATAAGCAACTGAAAAAGATTGCTGTGATGTCCTGCCAGTCAGTGCGACACATACACTCTGGTGAATCAGTCTCCTCCCTACATTCAATCTTTAGTTAATTGGAACATACTGGATTTATAACTACAACTGCAAAAAAAAAACAACGATATTTAGTAATGCAGCTTTATTAATTTATACGCTAAATCAAGTATTGTGGAACTACAAGTCCCAGCAAGCTTTGGCTGCATATGTATAGCTGATACCTGACATAACTTGCTGGTATTTAGGGTGTTCCAGCACCTTGAGAACTAGAGATTTGCCAGGCCTGCACTGATTCATAACCATAGAGCTGTTTCTGCAGAGAGCATTTATGATAATTATAACAAAATCAATCCATGGCAAAATGATATGCTATTTAAAACCAGAATACTATAATTCTTCAATATTTAATTAGAAATTGACTGGTCGATGACTGTTCAAACAAACCGTGTAGCTGTATGGCAAAACGAAAAGGAATGTATTTATGAAAAGGATTTTGTGTAGCACCATCATTATAAAACAAGACTGGGTGGTAACAAATACACTGTGTGGAAAAGAAAGCCCTGTCCGCATGCTTACAATCCCTAGGACACTGGGGATCGAAAAAAATAAGAGAAAGTGCTATTTATACAATGGACCAGCCAGGTTGCATAGTAAAAAACAAAACTCTTTGCCTTCCCCAGTGATTGCCTCTGCTGGGGGCTTCTATGCATGTGCAGAAGAGCAGAAGATTCAAGGAGAAGCTATCATTGGGGACAGGTAAGAGTCCAGGCACCTGAAAGGATGGACACAGTTAGTGGCAGCCTAGTATCAGAGACATCGCTGGTGTTTCCAGGGCTGTGGCTTTTATGTTCACAGAAGAGTAATTATTAAAATATTAAGAAACCAGCTGTTTTCTTGTATTTTGTCTCTCTCTGCTTATTACATGGAGTCCTGGGAATCATAATATGTTGCTGTCTCTTTTAGTTACATGGAAGGATAGCTAATAGGTTAATTTCTAGCTGTTAATGGTAGTAAATATAGTGGACACATGTTTGTTTGTTTATTTATGATATCACAGTGTTCTAATTGCTATATATTATAACAGTGCATTAAACAGGTTCAATGAGGACACATTTTATAAACACATTAAAGGTTTTTGCCCTTGGAACAAAGACACTTAATAAAGCACCTTGGAATAGAGCCCTGTTTTATAGCGTTACGGATACGAAGTGAAGAACTGGATGATTTTTATGGTGCTTTATGAACAGGGCCATAATAAGCAAGGTGAATGAGTAGTTTGACTCAGTGGCCATTTTTTTAAGTCTAGTATTACCTGCAGAGGTTATTGCTTGACAATGGGTGCTGGTTCCCTATTGAAATAGTGCTGCTGTTCTCTCCCAGCCACTTTTGCCATTGCAAGATTGCATTATAGCAAACAAGATAGTGGCACAGGAAAATGTTTAAAAGCATTTAACTTGCAGCTAAGTGCCATTTTCTAGGATTGGTAAATATGGGGAGGCGATAGTTCAGCTCAGAGCACTGTTAATAGTAAATGGACCCCAAAAATCCTTTAAAACTCTTTCTTTTATTCCCATTTCCCAGCTTTCCCCTAAATAAATAACATACAGAGACATGAATGGTGATATTTTTGAAAAACAAATAATTTCACAAAATAGTGTTGGAAACCATAGCAACCAGCCTTGTTCTATGTGTACAGTTTCCAGTAGGGCTCAGAATATGAATGCAAATTTCTGATGGTGTTCTGTAGCATACAACAATATTTGCACTCACCTGTGAATTTGTTTTCATAAACATTCCCCAGTTCCCATATGTAACATTTTCTTTTCCATCTGACCAAATCATAAAATGAGAACAGTATAACAGTATTTGCATAGATGTTTTCTGCCAGGAACAGATAAAAAAAGTAAACACTGTGGTCAAGTTTTAACTAACACAGACCGACATATCATTTGTTAAAACTGATGTCTTTCAAAGTATATATCTAGTGAATGACCAGCATTGGGAAGTAGGTTTATGTGGTTGTGACAGGATATGTGTACTATTGCAGATATATAGCTAGATGGATAGGTAGGTGCTTATTTATGAGCTAAAATACTGAAATGGAATTTTATGTTTTCAAATATTGTTTAAAATAAAAAATAATAAATAAAATTGTAACTTAACATTTTGGAGTAAACAAACAGCCGTAACCCACGGCAACCAGTTTGACATCAGCAGTGATTGGTTTAACTTGAACTCTTTATAATAATTTCAGCAACAAGGGCAAAAAGGAAAACTGGCGCCCCCTAGCCACTGGTAACCAAATTAACCATAAATATTAACTCACTTGTGCCCTTCTTCAACTTTGCACCTTGGGCATCCTTCCTTCTCCCACACTTTATGACACTGAGTCATTACACTAATAAAAGGAAACTTCTTTAGCTTTAGGGCTAAAATAGAGTTGAATTTGCAGTTTCACAACACCTGGAGAGCTGTGGGTTGAGAATGCCTGACCTAGATGCTTATCTTCTATTATCATCTTTTTTTAGCATATTTGTTGTTTGCATAAATCAGTCTGTTGTTTTCTGTACATGCCTGAAACACCGCAAATCTGCATGTTGCATTATAAGAGAAGAGTATATCCACATAATATCCAGTTCCACTTCATGTAATATTAACTACCGATAGTGCAGAGGGTGTGGCTGCTATGTGGTCCGGAGAAAAAGAGGGCCTGTGGCAGCTGCACCCCAGCACTTTTAATCAAGCTGTCAGAGGTTGGCACTGCTAGCAATGTTTACTACAAAAACAAGACAAAATACACATTTATTAATTAACCAGATTGGAAAAACATGTTAGATTGTAATACCTTGCTTTATCCCAAATAACACAGCACTAGTGTTTGCATCTTAAGCTAGTTTGCCTCCTGCTATACGGGTGTGGAATGGATCCACCAACCTAGATCCCAGTATAAACACTACACCTAAGCCACCTAAAATCCATTCATTTGTGCTGACCGGGAATCTGGAACCACAGGGAGGTTGAGGACAGGTACATTTATGTTTTCTCCTTTCTCGGATTTGGGACAACTTCATCTGCTAAATATCTGGCGCACAGGCTGCACAAAGGAAATGGAATGAATCCGTTCGATCAAGGAACCAGTGACGCCTTGGATGTACAGATACTAATAAAGCTATCAGGCCGCAATACTATATTGGCTATGAAATATAAGTTTCCTATGATTTAATAATTGCACATACCGACCAAAGATTTTAGCTATATTCTTACCATATCACTTGAATTAGGAATAATTTAAATTTTGACTGTGATTGTCAGACTTTGCCTTAGAGCATAAACCTTGGGGCATTATACTGTATAACTTAATAATGTTATGGATTTCAGGCCTGGCGACAGGTGGGGACTAGGGGGACACTTGTGCAGGGCCCCGTGGCTCATAGGGGCCCCAGCTGCAGCTCACTGTTTCTGGTACACGGCACTGTTTTTTGTGAAGAGTGCCTGATATTACACAGAGGCTCCATTGTAGAGCCTGTCAGCTGCACACGCAGGGGAGGGGTTTTTGGCTGCCAAGCACTCCCCCTTGAAAGAATAGAGGGAACAATAAATAAATGAATGAATGAATAAATAACGGGAGCAGCCACAGCACAGACTACAGCTCCAACTCTGGCAACAGCTCCTTCACTGAGAGGAACCTCTGACATCACAGGTCACGTGACTCAGGCAGTCACATGGTGTGAGGTGCTGGCCAGAGTCAGGTAAAGTAGCAGTGTATGTAGAGTGTTATACACTTTGTACATGTATATCTTTTAAATATCGTTGGCCTCCCTAATTTGTTTAGGATGTATTTCTAACATGTATTTATTCCTTTCACAGATGGGGCATAGGTTGGGCAGTAGAGGTGGTGTGTCACCGTGTTTTGTTTGGCGCAGTGAAAAAAGAATGGGGTGAAAATATCTGTTATCAGAGATGGGAGCAATATGTATGGTATCACCAGCATGTGTTATGGTGTCTAGGTAAATTTATTTGAAGGCTAAGGCATCAGTACTAGTCAATAGTTTATATCTTAATAAGAAAGGTGCTATGTAAGCTAGCGCAAGGCAGTTTAAAAAGCTTTGACCACTTTAACACTCTAGAATTCTCTCCAAAATTATTTTTCCAGACTTTTGTAAAGGAGAAGAGGGATTAAGAATCCAGAATGCTAATTTTTGTATATTGCAGAGATTGTTGGGAATGACATTAGGTCACCTTAGAGTAGCGCAGCCTCTCTCCCTACAGCTCCTCTTTTGCAGCTTCTAGCTAGGTAATAAAAGGAAGAGAGTCTGCGCTACATTGATGACACATTTCAGCATGGCTCAACCTCTATCCCTGCAGATATTTGCTTTCTGGGTAAAGACAGAGAGTGGCAGAGTGAGGGTACTTTAAGCCATATAAGCGAAGTGCAGCCTCTCTCCCTGCAGATCCACACATACCTATTTATTTATATCTTTCTATATATATAGGAACCTATAAAACCTAGGAATAGGTTGAGCACACAGCTGCCAATTCAAGTTCAATGCAAAATACCAATTTGTTTTCCCATCTTGGAAATATTTAAAAGACAACATCTAATCTCTAGAAATCATGTGTTTTACATAGAGCTGATTCTCATCTGCGCGTAGCATTCTCTTGTTTTTGCTGCACTTTGCTCCTTTAGAACTGTGTATTGGTCAAAAATATGCATGCAAATGAGCAATATTCTCAGTTGTAGGCAAGCTAGACATATGCACCTTGTGACTGAAGGGGATGTTCTAACAACATTGGGCCATTGGGACTGGTTTTATATACGGTTAGTAAAGATACTTAAAAATACAGAAAGTGATTTGAAAAGATATCCATAGTTACATGGGTTATAAAAGCGCCCTTCCTGGTGAATACCGTGTACCCAAGTAAAAATAGCTGCATAGTTATAAATAAATATAGTTTCTGCCGTGCATTGCTCTTCTTTTCTGTTTTTTTTTTCTCCCACAAATATTTTCTGTTTATAATTAAAAACCACATATGATTGCTTGTCAGGAAATGTTAGTAGCACATGTGTATATAGTTACTGGACATAATAAAAGGCTTATTTTATTTATAGCGGACATTCTGAAGAAGAAGTCCAGACGTATCAGCCTCCCTCTGAAACGTGCACAAATGATTTATTTTCATGTACTTAAATCGAGTTTCTGGTTTGAACTTACACAATACACAGACCAAACAGGCACCCTTGCCTGACTGTACCAATTACAAAGCTATAATTTGTAACACTTTGTGGGTTCAAATTACGGTGGATACTGAAACCCTGATTTTTTCATATGTAGCTAAAGGCAGTAGATCTGAGTATCATTTTTAGAGTATATAGTTTGATTTTAATGGTTTGTGACCCCACTGCCACAACCTCAGGAACTGCCATCAACCTGGAACCTGCTGATCTTTATAGACACAGGGCCTGATCCAGATCTGAACACAGAAATTAACACATGTGGTGTGCCGTAAAACCAAATACAAATAAAGGGAGGCATGTACCTGATCCATATGCACACATAACTGGAACTATGGGTTCCAAGGCAAGCATGGCAGGTTGAGTATACACACAGTGGTTACAGCAATCACAATCCTATTTACCAAGGGCAGATCTATGTCATTTCCTTTGGGACTGCCCCTTTATTAAGTACTTCTGGAATTGGGTCTGGGGGTTTTTCCTGGACTTACTGGTAGGTCTCATTCCTCTTGGGCAGCATTTTGGATAATGCCATCTGGGTACAAAATCGAGAGAGGTTGCTAGAAATTACTTCTAGCTGTATCAGCAGCTGTCTACAGGTCTGAATCCCGAGTGGAAGAATACTCTTTTTACAGACAAACCCCATGTGTTTTTTTCACAGACAAACTCTATCATATCTTTTGTATAGCACAGTGTATAGCAAAGTGCCCCCTATATAATGAGAGCTGCTTTTAAAGGGCAAATGAAGATGACTTTTCTCTTCTCCATTTCTACTGGGCATAACATATATATAACTATATATTTCCTGGAAAATGCTTATGGATCGATATCATTTCTGGGTGCATTCCCCTAATTATTCTCCATAAGTCAAGTCAGAAAAGAAATATCTTTTGCAATCTGAAGGGAGTCGTGAGTACATCAACATCCAAAATAAAAAAAAAAAAGAAAAGAAAAGAACACAGCACTTATTGGCCACTGTCAGAGACTTTACTGCCCCTAAAGGTCTTTTGCAGGCCCAATTACATGTTTAAGTATTATAGGATATCTGTAGAGAAAACAAGTATAAAATACTCAAGGGCTGCACTTACTATATCTGTGAGGATAGATGTAACATTCAACTGTGTTAAATAGCTTGAATTTTTTTTTTATAATGCCACCAATATATAGAGCACTAAGATATAATAAAAATTTTCAGCCAGAACCACTGCTTACCAAAGTGAGCAACCAACTCCTAAAAGTTAAAATAGAAACTATGAAGAAAAAAGGGGAGCGCTGGTTCTGGCAAGAAAATGTATTATGACAAATAATGTAGAATAAAAAAAACTGCTAAGAATAATTTTATAAAATATACAAACAATATTAGCACATAGTTGGTATGTGCCAAAGACTTGTTATATAAAAGTCCCTAGATGTGTGGGGGGCCAGCAAAAGAATAAAGATCACTAACAGGTGGTTATTATTGAAATGGAATGGAGCATAAGGATAATCAAATATAACGAAATTCCATGTTCCAAATAAAATCCAAATATACTGAATAGATTGCGATCCAAAAGTCAAATTAGTAAATAGCGTGAGCCATGACTAAGTCTATGACTGGTAATATACTCCCATATAGCCAATGTCCCGTAAGTAACAAGTGCTGGTGGCTCTCAATTGATGTAGAAAAGGTGAGCTGGTTTGATAATGCAAGGTGGTGTATAACCGTATAACCAGTAAAGTAAGTGGATGAATGAAAGTCAGTATGAATTAAGAGCCGAGTCTGGCTCTGATACGGGTTACTCACAGAGAATGCCCAAGACTCCTGCTTTAGGTAGACAGTAGAGTTGATCTGCAATGGTTTTGTAGTAGGTAAAATCCCAGTATCCCAGATACTTTAGCTATAAAGAGGACTGACCAGTGTTTAGCATGAGCCAAAAGGCTCCAATGCAAAAAAAGTCCCAGATTTGCCGAAAGCGGTCTTGCTTGATATGATGTGCCAAAACCAGCGTTCCCTTTTTTCTTTATAAGATATCTGTATCTTTGGCTGTAATATCAGTATTCCCTCTATTTGCTATATGCAAATAAGGAGCTAAAGCTTGGAAAGACACTTAATACCCCTTTCACACCGCCAACGTAGAAAAACCAGAGGAAATGCTGGTGCAAAAAAAAAGACACCTTTTAAGCGCACAAAAAAAAGTGGGAAATTCGCGGGTCTGTCTCTTTCACACCTCCAATGAATTTCCCACGTTTTAGTGGCTTTTAAGGTGCAGGGCATGCTGATGCTTTGAAGAGTCTTTGTATACTAAGCATATTAAACAATAATATGATCTTGTTTTATGGCACCTTTATTACTAAGAACTTTTACAGTTAGCAAAGCACATCTTGCTTTATTACCATATTCATGAGTTTGAATAATGTGAGGAAATCATTTAAGGTTAATTGTCCTATATCTGGGCTTTAAAGCTTAGCCCAAAGCATCATAAAACTGTACACTGCAACAATGAATCGTTTATTCCATACATGCCTAAACTGTGGTATTGGTTCAAAACTCATTGGACTCTAAAATAAGCAACAGACTATTCATTTTCAGAACTAGGTCTGCTAAGTCTGGTAATTTGTAGTGAACCAAGCATGTTGTTGTTAGAGAAGCAGACAAAGTAAAAGGTCTTCTGTACTGTAATATGAAAGGGTAAAGACAATGGTAAAAACTATGGAAAATGCCTTTTTATATTGTATATAAAAATATAATTTATGTGGTATTATTTTGGAGGTATTTGTTTTTCTATGGGGGATCCGGTCTCGGGAAATGCCTTTTTTTATTGTATATAAAAATATAATTTATGTGATATTATTTTGGAGGTATTTGTTTTGCTATGGGGGATCCGGTCTTAGTAAAGAAAATGCTAATTTTCGTCTGTCTGTATTTTGAAAATAGCACTAATTAGAAGATTTTATTAATGAATGGGTATGTATGCCAAATAAATTTTTCAGCAACTTACTCACTCATTATTTTCGAAACCTGGCCTCTGGCGCAGACCTGTTGTACCGCCGCAGACCCGCCGCAGCATCAGACAAGAGGTTAGTGGTTAAGGAGACTCTTAGGGTTAAGCTAGGGGGAGGGGAATCTTATGGATAGGCTGCGGGGAAGATAGTCTTAGGCAGAGGCGTATCTACCCCTTGGCCAGGATGGCACCCACCTGCCTGTCAGTGACACAGTAGACCGCTGGACCATTTTGGCATCCAGCCACAGTCTGACTCCAGTCTGACTGGTTGCTAGGCTCAATTCCCCCCCCCCACCAGGTCTTCTTACCTTACAGGCTGTATCCTCCGAGCAGGACTGACTGCGGCTAGAATATGAAGTCATTTCATATTCTAGCCGCAGTCAAGGTCAGAGAATACAGCCCATAAGGTAAGAAGACCTGGGGGGCTGGAGGCTAGCAACCTGCCAGCTCTCATTTTAGCATCCAGCTGCAGTCTGACTCCAGACAAGTGGTGCTAGTCTGGAGTCAGACTGCGGCTGGATGACAAAATGGTCCAGCTGAGCGGTCTCTTGTGTCACTGACAGGCAGGGTCGTATCTACCCCTTAGCCACTGGTGGCATCGCCGGGCAGGGCCACCCTTTGGTTGGTGCCCCTGGTGGGTGCCATCCTGACAAAGGGGAAGATACGCCCCTGATTGTAGATTAGCATGAACCCACACGTGAGCCCACAGGGTCATAAGTCCATGAAAATTGTGTCTCAGAATGTGGAGGTCTGAGGAAAGGAGCGTCAACTTGGCTTAAAACCTTGAGAATAGACATTACTCTTCCCCAGGAGACGCATTGGCGCTCTTCTAACCAGTCAACACTGAAGGTTCCCTGAATTGTGTCGTGCATTAGTGCTTCTTACTTGACCAAAAACAAAGGGTTAGAAATGTTATTTTACAAAAATTTACAGTACACTTTCAGACTAACTGCTAGATACCAATGGTAGATATCTTTTATTGGATGTTACTGTGGGAATTGACTAGTTGAACGATATTGAATGTTTATGTTTAATGCCCCTAAATTACTAAGCAATAACTTCTATGAGTCCATACTCATAGAACATACTCCTAACATACTCCTGCAAAGAGATACACCTAAATTGTATACTGAAGATGATTTCAACAAAGTCCACAACCCAAGTCTCAGGGATCAACCATACGGGGCGTTCTCTGAACAACTCAGAAATTGCTATGCCTTTGGCTAGGCACACGTTGGTAGACCCAAGGAGGCTTCATGATTCCACAGACCATTGTTATACTATCCATTCCTGGATACACAACACATTTTCCAAGATTATTTTTTGGTATTCCACCAACTGTGCACAAAAATTACCAATGTGAATATTAGAGATTTTATGGTCTTAGATCATGCTTCTATATCAATTGTTATGCATCTGCCATTCAGAAGAATTTCATCAATACCTTAATTACAACTGACTTAATTATGCCGATAATAATATAGATCACAGGGACAATCCCATCCTTTTCTGGAATGCTGCAAAGTAGTCATGCATGACTATGTTATTTCCTATTTAGCCAAGAAAAAGCAAGAATACTTGGTAAAGTACACACACATGCTTCAGGCTATGCAGCTGGCATTACAAAATTATGTCTGAGATCCCTCAGAGACAAGCTTCTCAGAGTACACCATGACAAAGCAGCTCCTAGAAAGTTTTCACATCTCAGGAACAATCAGAAATTGAGTATTCAAGACATAAGTTTTATAGCGACTCTCACAAAGTCCTATCATAGAACGCAATACATATTGCTAATTATCAAGAGATAATCCTCCTTAGAGATTAACTTCCTCATCCGATATTCTGTGAGGCTTCCTGGGGTTTTAAAACATTTCAACATCTCCTGTTGATCCATCTTTACATCACCACCTATTGGCTGAAGACAAGGGACCATATTCACACGTAAGAAAGTGTAGAATCTACGGCGTATTTTTATGATCAGAGAACCCAAATATAAGCACGTAAAGCATGACCGACTGATTCACATACACGGACATCAGACTTATGACTGATGCATGCATCGTTATGGAACAAGTCTCGCATGCGTGGCTAGAGGGGGAAGACTCTTAAGGCAAATGAGCAGCACACAGGCTACTAATGTATAGTGTGGGTGTTCCAACAAAGTTAGAACTGATTCAAAAGTAGGAGTGTCTTGCGTAAACTAATATACGCACAGGAAAAGTTGAAGATTCGTGTTGTTTGCTGTGAGGCTATGTGTCTTCTACTTAGTTCAGGCTACACCTGCTGCTTATTTATAATCAATGGATGTGTGGTTTTTAAATAAAAAAAATAAAGGCTCGTTTATTTAATCCAATGCTGATTTTATATTTTCTACAAGACTTTAACATTGTAAAGGTGCCATTATTTGGTTAGTTTGTAAAGGGTTTTAAAAAAAAAAAAATTCTTTTATGTACTTTGAATTTTGTGAACAAACATCATTACATTTATGGACAAATTTTATAAGATATTGGAACTCAATATAACAACTTTCAGTTTTGTTCATAGTGCTTTGTGTCCCATCATTCCCATCCTTTAACATGGCACATACAATCTATCACATATAATTATACTAAAAGCTAACAAATATTGAGAAGAGAATATTTGATATTCCAGATTTCTATCTAGAAGAAAATATCTGCCCCCTGAGTCCAGAATTTTTACCATGATTTCAGCTTGAAGGTTTTTTCTGAATAGAATTGTCGCTCCATTTGGTTTGTTATTGAAGCAGGAGGTTAAACATTCCCAAGCCAGCTGGCTCTGAGTGTGGAGCTTTCCAGGAAATCAGTGTAATGTATGGTGCTATGTACAGAGGAAGTGTGACATGTGCATGTTGTGGTGCAGTCATCCTAACCCATCCAATGGTGGAGAAAGGACATCTGGAAGTTGGTCAAGGAACAGGAGCACAAAATATTCAGCCAACAGGATAGTTGTCAGAATAGGGCATATGGCACAGCTGGGCCTGAGGGTTTGTCATGGTATTTGTTCATAACCGGATAGCTTAGAATATTAGATTTTTTTTTGGGGTGTGTGGTTTTTTTTTTTTTCCAGAATTGGCAATTTGAGACGTAATAAAACCACTGGATTACTCTTGCTTCGTACTCACTGTCAGCACTGATAGGGAGATGTTCTTAAATGTGCTTAATAGGGGATACTTATCTCCAGTATGTAGGTTTGTGATAATATTATCTGATTCTAGTGCACATGTTAATTATGGGACTATTGGGCCCTCCATAATTGCCCTGAGATCAAAACCTTTTGGAAGCATGTACAAATATATAACTTGGCATACCTGCTGGACTATGTTCCTCTATCATCACTGTGGACAGTAATGGGCTTTCTGGACCCCATTTTATGATTCACCATGGGAAGTTAAAAAACATTTTACTAATTGTAACATCTGTGGCCAATAAAATGTATCCTGCAAAACTGGATTAAGGTATTCCTCCTTCCTACTATTAACATGGTTAGTGTTACATACCACCACTGTAATTGTGGCGACATGTAAGTTATTACCTTTTTTGCTGACTTGTCACTGTGCCTCTGTGAGAATCTTTTCCTGCAGACGATTGCACTCTGCATGGCCTGCACATGTCTGTTACCAGCAGCTGCTGCTTAGAGTTGGCACGGCCTACTCCCTCTGTCTTTTATAGCCTTCTGGCTGCAGTGATTGCAGAGAGATCTCCAGCCAATCATCTTTTTCCTGTTTTGGACTGCTGGTCAATCAATAGCCATCAGTTTCCTTATAAGCTCCAGCAGTACTATTCCTCACTACTGGTTATAGGTCTAGTTCTCTAGTCTGTATCCTGCTCTGCTATTGTTCTCTGCCTTGTGCATTTTTCTTGTGATCTCTAAGTGCCAATGCTCCAGTTAACCCTTGGCTCTCTTCTTGTGTTTTCCAGCCTTATTACCCAGTGTCTCCTCCTGACCCTACCTAGCCCATTCCTCTGGTTGTGACTGTGGCACCCCTGTGGTGTCTCCTCTGTGAGTGTGTGTGTGTGTGCGTGCCCTAGTTCATCCTGTCTGTCTCTTTGTGTTTTTTGTCCGAGCTAGTCCCTTCTAGCTCTTTTCTTGTTCCAGCTTTCAGTTTTCACCCGCCTCCTGCTTCCTTCCACCTTTGCTTCAGTTTCTTCTCTGAGTGTTGCCTCTGGGGGCCGTGACCTGCTAGATGTCCTGCAGCCTAGCCTATACCCACCATCAGGTGCTCTAGTGAAAACCATGTCATAGTTAGACTCTGCACCCTGGTTGAGGCACCCATTCTCCGTAACATTATAATCAGCCAGACCGTGTGGAAGGTATGAAACCTTCCACGACTGAAGCCATCAATACCCTCATCACCCAAGTCTCCAACTTGGGGCAGATGGTTCAAGCATTAACCAGTAAAGTCCAGACACAGAAGGAGATGATTGCTGCACCCGCAGATCTTTCCAAGCCCCACTCTTGCCACTTTGGAAGTTAAAGTGAACATCCCAGACCAGTTTTCTGGTGACCGTAGTCAGTTCCTGCTGTTCAAGAACAATTGCCTGCTCTATTTTCAGTTACACCCACATGCATCCGGAAGCGAACAACAGCATGTGGGATTCCTTATCTTGCTCCTTCAGGGAGATCCACAAGCATTCATCCTCCCAGATGATCATCCAGCACGACAGTTGAAGAAATTAGAAAAGTCGATGATGGGCAATGGGGCTCTGCCTCCACTGTGGGGCCCAGGCTCGAAAGCCTGAACATTGCCCTAACAAATCTAAGCCATCAGGAAACGAGAATCCCAGGTGGATTTGGAGGAGGTCCATCTCCTCCAAAATTCCCTCATTGTCACAATACAACGGCGTTACCAGGCTTGGATCCAGCAGCTCACAGCCTTTATTGTTAGCTGGGCCACAGGAAACTACTTGGACAAGGATCTTTTTTTGCTGAAGATACCTCTGGTGGCCTGTGGCCTCGATGGACAGCCCCTCTTGGGAGGCATCATCAACATGAAAACAGTTTTCCTGCATGTCACAATGTAGTCCTCGAATTTTTGATTATTCGTTGTCCTGCGGCTCAGATGATTCTTTGCCATCCCTGGCTGAGGTACTTGGGAAATCTTGAAGTGGGGAATCTAATGTTTTACTTCCTGCCTCCAGTTCCCCATTCACATTGTTGCTGTGGCATTGGAAGGCTTACTAGCAGCATATACTGAATTCGCTGATGTGTTTTCTAAGAAGGCTGGAGACACACTACTTGGCCCTTTGACTGTGCCATTGATTTACTCCATGGATCCAAGTTACCTAAGGGAGATTGTTTTCCCTCTCCCATCTGGAGGCCAAAGCTATATCCAAGAAAACCTCGAGAAAGGGTTTATCCGTCCGTCCAAATCACCAGTGAGAGTGGGTTTCATCTTCGTGGAAAAGAAAGATGGCTCATTTAGACTGTGTATCGATTATCATTAACTGAACAAAATTGCAGTAAAAATACCTACCCATTTTGGTGCCACAATTTACACCAAGATAGACCTGAGGGGAGCCTATAATATGGTAAGCATCCGTGAGGGGGACGAGTGCAAGACTGCCTTCATCTGGGCATTACGAGTACCTAATCATGCCCTTTGGTTTCTGTAATGCCCTGGCGCTCTTCCAGGACCTCATCAATGACGTTCTGTGGGACTTCCTGGGCCATTTTACAGTGGTGTGTCTAGACAACATTCTGATTTATTCTTCTTCCCTGGACGCCCAACGTTTCCATATTTGCCAAGTACTTACACGGCTGCGAGAACAAAAATTCTATGCCAAGCTGGAAAAGTGTAAGTTCGAGTAGTCTTCCTGTATTATTGTCACGTTCAAGGATTGTTTGGGATCGGTTCCGGGTTTCAGAGATGGAGACAACAGTGTTGGGTAAAAATGGAATTGAGCAGGTTTAATAATAGATGGGTGCATACAGAAGTAACGGTATCTGAGAGTCCCAGTTGAGACAATGGTGTAAGTCCAAGTAATAGTTCGCCAGGAGAGATACTGTCCAACAGATACTAGTCCAGACAGAGATACCGGCAGGCCGGGGAAATTACGGAATCCGTATGGTAGGAGGTGGAGTTGAGGGTAGCCGTAGTAGCAGCGATGAAAGAGGTGGATGGCAGAGTTGTAGTCAGCGGAACCGGAGTAGACGGAACTGGCAACAGCTGAGGTGGATCAACTGGAAGCGCAGGACTTGAACTCCGGACAGGACCTTCAGGACCGGGCCTTAGGAGAGAACCTCAGGACTGGACCTCAGGACTGAAGTGCTAGACTGGACCGCTGGACTGGACCTCAAGACTGCTGGGCTGGACCTCTGGACTGAATCATCAGACTGGACCTCCGACCTGGATACCGAGACGGGACCACCGGACTGGACAACCGGACTGGACAACTGGACAGGACAACGAGACTGGACCACTGGACTGGACCACGGCAGGTGCAGGACTGGACCAAGGCAGGAACAGGACTGGACCACAGCAGGAGCAGGACTGGACCACAGCAGGAGCAGGACTGGACCACAGCAAGAGCAGGACTGGACCAAGGCAGGAGCAGGACTGGACCAAGGCAGGAACAGGAGCTGGACCAAGCAGGCCGGAGCAGGACGTCAGGAAAGACCAAGGAGTACCAGGCACATGGGAGACCTGATTGTTCTGGCAACGATGGAACAGTGCACAGAGTTTAAATAGTGCGCCCTGCGCACTGATTGGCTGGAGGACCGGAGAGCACTGAATCTATTGGAGCAGCGCGGACATGTGACTCATCCAAGATGGCCGCGCCCATGGATCAGAGTACCATCGCGTTTGCCGCCAGAATCCATGCGGAGGACGCCGTGGCAAGACTGGTGAGTACTGAGCAGAGGCTGTCACTGCTTCAGTGACAGTCTCCGACGAGCTGCAGCAGCTGCGCGCCGGGAGAGGGACGCCGTCAGGGAACCAGGAAGCAGGTAAGTGCGGCGTCTGCCGCGGTTCGTGATAATTATGTTATCACTCCCAAAGGCTTCGCTATGGACCCAGACAAAGTGAAACCACCCTGGAATGGGTTCAACCCTCTAATCGGAAGGCTGTTCAATGCTTCTTGGGCTTTGCGAACTACTACAGACATTTTATAAAAGCCTTTTCCATTTTGATTGTTCCAGTCTCGGATCTAACGGACAAACAGTAAGAGTGAACCTGGCCCTGGAGCAATTTCTGAGCTGCTACACTTCAGATTACTAAGAAAGACTATGCTCCCAGTAGCTGGCCTAAGAAAGCGGTTGTCTCCTTTAAAGGGCTGAAGCAAGCATTCATCTCAGCACCCATTCTCCAGCACCCTAATCCTGATCTACCATTCATTTTGGAAGTAGAACGGTCTGGTGGCTGTCCATCTTTTGAAAAGAAGTGTGGTGGTTGTCCATGTCCTTAGACATAGAGGATTTTTGGGTTCATGCACCACCTACGTCCGCAATAAGTCACCCCACGGCCCCCTAAGCACTCATGGACTTTATTATAAACCTACCGGAATCAGCAGGTTTCATGACCATCTGAGTGGTCATGGACTGATTTAGTAAAATGGCTCACTTCACACCATTACCAGGTCTACCCTCTGTGAAAACGCAGGCCACAACCTTCATCAACCAAATCATCAGACTGCATGGTCTCCCCACTGACATAGTCTCAGATCGTGGTTTTCAATTTGTGGCCATCTTTTAGAGATCATTCTACCAAGCTTTGCTAATCAAAGTGAGCCTAACCTCAGGTTATCATCCCAAATCTACCAGACAAACAGAAAGAGTGAACCAGGCCCTGGAGTAATTTCTGAGATGCTACACTTCAGAGTTACATGACAACTGGCCAGACAACCTGGCCTGGGCAGAGTTGTTATCGCTTCCCACTCCGCCACCAAGGAATCTCCATTTTTTATTGTCTACGGGTATCATTCCTGGGCTGATTCACTTCAAGATCTCATGCCTGTTTCAGAAGGCCCAAGCAATGACCAAAGAAATCAAGAAGGTCTGGAGGAGGGTTAATGTCTCCCTGAGACAGGCTTCATTGAAATCCAAGCTAAAGGCTGACCGTCATAGGGTTAAATGTAACATTAAAGTTGGGGACAAAGTATGGCTTTCTACCCTGAATATTCACCTCAGACAGCCCACCAGGAAGCTGGGACCCAGATTCATCGGATCTTATACCATCTGCTGAAAAGTAAATCCAGTGGCCTTTAAGCTTTTGCTTCCTCGTAAGCGTAAGATTCCCAACACCAGTTTATCCTTCCAAGAGATTTCTGCCTCTACATCAGAAAAGACCACCACTGTTAATAGTAGAAGGTCAGGAAGAATATGAGGTGGAGTCCATCCTGGATTATAGAAAAGGAAGGAGGCAATATCAGTACCTGGTCCACTGGAAAGGCTATGGTCCTGAAGAAAGAGAATTGGTCTCAGTGAAAGTGAAACTCAGAAGAATGAATCAAGAAATGGAATCTAAAATTCCCTAGGAAACCCCTCTTGAAGGGGGTGGAGGGGGTACTGTTACATAATCTTACACTGTAATCTTTTCAAAGTAATTGTCCTTCCTTTCATAGTTGTAGTGAGTACTTCAGCGTGTCTCAATGGGCCAGGTCCAGACTTAAGTACGACAGCAAATTTACGCATGCTGCATGTGTAAATTTGGCTGTTGGAACGCACTGCACATGCGCACAACAGATATTAAGCATCGTAAGTGTGTTCATACGTAACTTGTTCGTAACTACATATGAAGGGGCGTGTCATCCCTATGCAAGCAGAAAATATGCATTGTAGGTGGATTGAGGCATTTAAATTGTACAGTATGGGCTGGGTTAGGCAGTTACGTATGACAAGGCGATATGTACGACCAGAGATACGCATGGAAAAGTTAAGGTCAGCAAAATTATGTGCGTTCGAGGGGAGTACATTATTCTTACTAGTGCGTGACTATGCTATGCGATCATACTTAAAGTGAACTTAAGTCTGGATCTAGCCCAATGGGCCTATCCTGGTAACCCTAGTCGGTACAAGTCAGGCCTCAGCTCATATCCTCAACTGCCTCGGTTTCAGCTTACAGGAGAGACTGAAAGAATACAGACAAGTATATATGAACACAAAGAATAATGCTAAGCATTGTACCATGGAATCAGTTACACCATTAGAAGCATAGACATTACCTTCAACATTCGGAGCATCGGTGTCGCATACATTTACACCTTCCAGCACCTCTTCACTGAATAGGCCCTGCGTTTGATCATCATAGGAGTGGTAATAAAGGGCCGTATTCAGAGATGGGCGGGGGGAGGCATTGAGATGAGGAAAAGTGGGCGCGCTTACAGAGTTAGGGCCGGTATTATACGCAACTAATACACATAAGGCCGGAAGAGAGTGCGGCCAGATAGGGCAAATCAATGCAAGTGGAAGGTTAGGTCCAGCCGGGGGTTGCAAGGGGAGTGACTCTTTTTTCAGGTGGGTGTAACCTGCTCCGACCTGCCACTTAATTGCGTACATTTGCGGCCCGATCGCCGACGGATCTCTGAATACGGCCCGGAATCTTTTTGCAGAACCTCCACCAGTACGATTTGTTGCTTTATGTTCAGCAGATAAGTTGCCCTTCAATTTTTGCTTGATGTCCGAAAAGCATTTACGGCAACTCACTTCGGACCCACAGCATTCACACTGTTAACCACCTGTGTCCAGAGTTGCCATTTGCATGTGTAGGATGTTATGGCAGCTTGTTCCCCAAGCACTTCATCATAAATGGGAATAACTGCCTCTATCAGGGCACAGTTCTCCTGGTGGCTAACCCTGATATTCCTGCCACGTTTTTCGGGGTGCAGCACCCGCAATTTGACCACTGTGGTTGTCAGCAGTGGCGTCATCAGGTTGTTGAGATGGGCCAGGATTAGACATGAATCAGAGCGCAGCAACTCATGTCCTGCATGCAGGACATCCCGACGCTAATGACAGCTCTGCTGTCGTTGGGGTATATTTATACCTTTGACAAGCCTGGGAAATCCTGTTTCCATGGTGGCCAAACGTCCTTTGGTCACCATGGAAACTGTATTTCTTAGGCTGGCCAAGGGTATAAATAGCAGAGCTGTCATTAGCGTTGGGATGTCCTGCATGCAGGACATGAGTTGCGGCGGTCCAACAGGTTTTTTTTTTCAAAGACTTCCCCCACGGATTAAAAGCTTGGAAGATGGGATCCAATTCAAGATGGTAAGTACTTCTTTTTATTAATTATTTTAATGTCATTATTTTATTTATGTATTTTAAGATTACTGTTTTTAAATGACAATTATTTTGGAATTGTTGGGGTATTGATTAATGTGTTAGGTTTAATATTTTGGTGTATTTAATGGCAGTTTTTTGAAATTGTTGGGGTATTGATTAATGTGTTAGGTTTAATAGTTTGGTGTATTTAACAACCGTATTTTGGAATTGTTGGGGTATTTAATCATAATCTAATGATCGGTTTAATAACGCTCAGCGTTACATCGCTGACTTCCCCCTGGCACTTCCCCTGTGCGGGCGTATGGCCCCTTCCTTACGCCGGGTGAAGGCTACCCTAGCTTCGCCCGGCATAAGGAAGGAGCCATACGCTCACACAGGAGCGTATGGCCGCCTAGCCCGCCCCCCTAGACTAATTTACTTACCTCCCCCCGCCCTCCAGGAGTAACGTGAGCGTTGGGACGCTGGAGGACGTCCCCTCCACCGGCCCAACGCCGCATAGGGGTATTCAATGTCATCATTTTATTTATGATTTTCATGTATTATAAGATTAGTGTTATTAAATGACAAAGTTTTGGGATTAGTTTGTATATTTATTGCAGTGATCGCTTTCATATTTGGTGTATTGAATGACAATTTTTTTTTTTGTTTGTAGGGGGTATTTAATCTAATGATCGGTTTCATATTTGGGGTATTAAATGTTAACAGCGCTGTAAAATGTATTTTTTTTTTATATGGGGGGCATTACATTTTTTATTAGAGGTCTAATTTTATTAGAGGTGGATCAGGCCCATTGAGACGCTGCTGCGGGCACAGGATGACAGGGCATGCTGACCAGCGTGCCCTGGCATCCTTGGGCATGTTGATGCCTGTAGCATGACAAGCATCAGCATGCCCTGCCGGTGCCGTGTTGTTGTTCTGTGAAGTTGGGTGCTGCTTTTTTACTTGCTGTGACTTTCAGTGTAGGTATTTTTTTACTTGCCGGGTTTTTCAGTGTAGGTATTTTTTACTTGCCAGGATTTTCAGTGTAGGTATTTTTTACTTGCCAAGATTTTCAGTGTAGGTATTTTTTCACTTGCCGAGATTTTCAGTGTAGGTATTTTTTACTTGCTGGGATTTTCAGTGTAGGTATTTTGTACTTGCTGGGATTTTCAGTGTAGGTATTTTTTACTTGCCGGGATTTTCAGTGTATGTATTTTAAATTGTCGGTAATTTTTTTGGCCGGGATTTTTTACGTGTCGGGATTTTCAGTGTAGGGAGACTCGTGGAGGGATTTTCACTAGGGAAACTCGTGGAGGCATTTTCACTGCCGGGAATTTTAGCGCCGGGATTTCCTACCGGACCCTGTTCAATACTGTGTGTACAAAAAACTCAATACATGATGTGATAATATTGTGTTTTTAATTTAGTACTTTGCCTTTAAATGGTTTTTGTAATATGCAGTTTCAACAATAAACAATTTTTACAAATACATACATGCTGATTTTGTCTGCCAGGAAATGTGCGTGTGGTAAGCCAGGTTACTTATAATGTTAGTTCTAAAATCTCAGTTAGAACATGCATTAAATATGGTGTCATATGCAGTTAAAGATGAAACTTGGTAGGGGATAGATGTAGATTCAGTGCACAAATATACATAATTATCATGAAAAGGAGATAAATTACATGTACTTACATTGCCTAATGTTGGTCCAATAGTTTTTAACAAACGACCAATGGCTTCACAAGCAGGTAAATACGCGTCTCTCACTATCTATATATATTTTTCCATGCTAGGAACTGTAAAGCGCTTACACCATTGCATATCTTTTTGTGTTTATACGATTTCGTAAGGTCAATACCAGTATTCCCTTATCTTCTCAGCATGTGTATATACAGCTACTAGTGTTCTTACTTTCTCCTATATATCCTAGTTGTGGGCATAACATTAGTGATAGTTGAATGTGTGGGTGAGTGTGTTTGGTATTTCTATTGGGGGCGGGGAGCACCAGCATCCTAGAGTGACTGAGACCCTTAATCAAGCCCTGTTAATATGATACATGTGACTTATGAGAAGTTATGGTCCTATTATTTTATTTGTTATTTTTGAAAAATAAAATTTATTGATGTTATTTGAAAATAAATTGAACTTTTGGCCTGTAGTCACATCATGAACAGTATGTGACTGATTCAGTTTTAGGATTAACAGCAAAAAAAAAAAAATGACATGATTATAATTGTTACTAGTCAAAGGCTTGTCAAAATTACAGGAAAAATATCCCACATCCCCAGTATCCCAGGTGGTCCCTACGTCGCTGGGGGTGGTCCCTACGTCGCCGGGGGCGGTCCCTGCGTTGTAATGGTTTGTGCATGGATGTCCTGCAAAGTATCAGTATCTTCCATCATGTGCCTCCAGCACCCCCAGTTTCCCACATCATGTGCCTCCAGCCCCCCCAGTAGACCCCATCATGTGTCTCTAGCCACCCAGTATCCCCCATCTTGTGTCTCCAGCCTCCCCAGTATTTTCATCTATATGATATATAATAAACTCTGGGACAGACACTCACAGTGCTGGAGTAGCTGCAGTCTGGGCTCTTTAGTCAACCCGCTTCTGGGGCTGCTGGGTGACGTCACTCTCATGCGCCCAAAAAGCCCCCTATCACCATGATAACGACTGGGACTGTTGGCATGCGTCATCTTGGTACACCCCAGCCTGCCCCGCTGTTTTCTTACCCCAGGTTTCCGGATATCTGCTAGCATGAATGAGGCTGCCTTATTATACATGGGAAGCAGAAACCTTGGGGGAATCTCCTCCCTGCGGGTACTGGCAGCGTCTCCACGTGACATACAGAGAAGAAAGCTGCTGAATGTAGCGGCAGCTGTATTGGGAGCTCCCTGCTGGCACCGCTATTAGGTTAGTAAAAAAGGGACTAACAGGGTGGGGGGGGCATTTGTTTTTTATTTCTGCTCCTAACAACATGTGAATGCTACTGAGCATGCTTATAACAGTGAAAA
>WWET01000225.1:301198-319428 GCA_011038615.1 Limnodynastes dumerilii
GATGAAATATGACTCCCCTGCAATCAACATGGTTTAGCCCAGAAGTGACTTAAAGTTCTTATTTTAAGAAGATTCTTAAGTGTGAATCAGGTCCAGTATGTTATAGAGTGTGTACTGGCATAAAGTCCTATCAAAGTAAAATTGATTTACATAAATACATTTCAACTAGTTGATGCATCTCAAAGGAAGCAAATCCTTTCCAAATTGCTTCAGATCTGGGGAAATTTCTTCTAATACATCCTTGGCTATAAATAGTTTTGTGAGGTTACAGAGACTATTTAGATATAAAAGTTTGCAATGTTTGCAAATATTATTTCACATGTAAACACTTTTGTGATTGCTGTATTTACCTTTTCCATATATATTTACATATGATATTCTGTATGTTTTCCTTTGATGTTCTATCTACTTCATACAGTCCTCAACATACAGTAGATCTGATTACAAACATTATTTTCTCCCCGCACCATCTCCAAGCTTCAGTCTGAGTGGATGCCACATAAAATGATTACCACATGTGCTGACATGACATTTATTGAGTGCTATAATAGCTCTGGATAATAGGATAATAAGATACAGCGTAATGTATTCTAAACACTGAGAACAAATATATAATGGGAATGTATAGCTGCTGACTGATTGGAAGTGACATAGTGGTGGCAAAGAGCTGTTGTTATGGAGCTGACATCACTTTTCCCTATCTTCATCACATAAAAGCCCATGTAGTTCATAAGGGGAACTTACTTAGAGATTACTACTCACCTGATATGCCAGAGTACAAGCAAAAGCTGGCATTAATGAAATAGTACCACAACCATAAAATAATGACCTGCATATGAGCCAGAACAAAAATATTACTGCATTTATGTTACATCCAATTAATTGTTCTAAACTACCATTATGACATAATTTATAATACTTCCAGATGACTAATTACTTATCATCATAGTTTAAATTGCTGAAGTCAAATGTATTAAATCATCATGTTTGTTTTATCCTGTAGGCAATATAGTCTATAATTTAGAGTGGATTGTGGAAGCTAACGTTTGATTGGATGGATGGTGCCATCATCCCTTAGTGTACACCAACTGTGCCCTCAGAAAGCTTTTATAGAGCATAGGGTCTAATTAATTTTTGCAAAGTAATGAATGAGATCTAAGATTGCAACATTTAAAAAAGTGAATGTCTATTAACCAGCTAAATATTACCTTCTTCTCGTTGCTGACGTCATGACACCAAATTGAAAAGCTAGTATGTAGAAAAAAGCATTTAAATAGCAAAAAGTACCAAATAGGTGGGAGGGAATTCAATTTCAAACTGCAAAACACTTAACACTTCCCTGGACTTACAGATCACATCCCATCTAACAACTCCCCATTTATTTACTGATTCCCAACAAACCGCCATACTCTCCTCAATATTTACCTTATAATAACTACAAAAGTCTCAATATAAGTCTTCAGTTCTCTATTATGGATAAGCCTGTAGTTTAACAGGGGAATAACCTTTCTAGAGCATTACTGTAAGCAATTTTAAAAGGAGAGGAAATGAGAGGAAAGCAATAGGTTTTACAAATAGGGTTAAACATTGTACCACTTCTGTGAACAAGCCGAATAAACGATTATTCACCATGTAGTTGCAATTAATTGTAGTGCTACCATTACTATAATTAATTATCAACTGCATTGCTGAACTTACACTTTAATAATAAGAGTTCTTCTATAATTGAGCAATATGCCTAGATGGTTTTTTTTATATTGCTGCACAGCAACTTCTCACTCTCACCCCTCTCTCCCAGAATCCACTGCAACTAATGAAATGCAGCAAGAAAGGACATTTTCCAAACAATCAATTACTAAAATAAAGTCCACAGAATCAAAATATCCTGAAGGAGGAAATATTGTAAATGTTATCTGCGTTGTTATATGCCTATTTTAAGACTTTTCTATATGGTTTTAGATATGTAAGATGGTAGAAACTGCTACCATGTGCCTCTTATATAGCTGACATGCAAAAACCAGATTTGGGGGATGATTCACACTTTCAACCAAGACACAGAGGGGCTGATTCAGAGTTACACATCCACCTTTTTTTTTTGGTGGAAGTGTACAGCTCAGCTAAACCATTTCTTCAAAGTAAGGTGTGTTGATTAATAAAAAAAAAATTGCATGCATGGAAAATTGTTTACTTTTACACATATAACTAAAATACTGCATTAGCTTTATGATTATTCTATAAAAGAGAGTTCAGCTAAGAAACTTCACCTCAATTTTAATTCTGATTTTACAATATAAATCTGCCTCCCCTTGCAGCTCAGCATGGTATTGCTCAGGTCTACACTTCCTATTGCTCAGGTCTACACTTCCACCTAAAAAAAAGGTGGATGTGTAACTCTGAATCAGCCCCAGAGCAGTAACTAGAAATTTTAGCGCCAGAGGCAAATAGGAAAAATGGTGTCCCCTGACCCTGAATTCCAAGCCAATTTAACCATAAATATTACCTTTCTGATGCCCCCTTAAGATTTGCGCCCTTGGTGGCCACCCCTATTGCACACCCCTAGTTATGGCCCTGCAAAGACAGGTATAACATTTTTTGCAAAGAGGAAAACTCTTAAAATTTTCTTAATGAACAAAATTGCAGCTGTAAGGGCCAGATTTACTAAGCTGTCGGTTTGGAAAAGTGGAGGTGTTGCCCATAGCAACCAATCAGATTCTAGTTGACATTCTTTATTATGTAATAGGAAAGTGAGAGCTAGAATCTGATTACAGTCAGCTATGGACTGTAATTTAGATCTAAATCTAGACCTACGTCACTGTTGTGGACAGAGCTCTGAATGCCAGATCCTATATCTGTGCTGTCCAAATGAGGACAGTGCAGAAATTAGGATTACACGTAAGGGCTTAACCAGGTGCTTACTGTAGAATCTGCAAACCTCCTCCCTCCCATCAAGCGTTCTTGATATACTGCCCTGCCATCAGAAAGCGTTCTATTACGGAACGCAGGATCTCTTGGATCCAGTTCCGTAATGGAGGCACGTAGCATGCATATGTGTGCTTCTGCAAGAGTGTTGCTTCTGCATGTGTCCTCCAGATGTTACGCTAGTGTTATGAACATAACACTAACATACCTAGCATTGTATAGAACTTAGTTCCGTACAATGCCATTTCATTAGAAATGGGCTGTGTTTCCCCTCCACCCATCAAGTTCAGATTGTACAGTGGGGGTGGGTTTTCAGGTTTATGAGCGGATCAGCTGAGCCGCACATTTCACTTAAGGCAGGTTTATGACAGCTTAACTGCCATAAAGCCAGCATGAGAGAGAAGTGACTGGGGGAGTTCACTCCCCTCTCTCACCCGTACTGCCTCCTGGCTTTCAAGTTATAACTCAGGGCTCCATTTACTATATTTTTTTCAGAAGATAAAGACCATTTTACACCTGAAAATGGTCTTTATCTCTGAAAACGATGTGTCCACAATTTACAAAGCTATGATTGCCATGGAAACCATGGCGATCATCAGCTTCTGCAGTCACAATCGCCGGCCCGCTCTAATGAATGAGGGCCAGCTGATCGTTGTAATTACAAAGTGTTGGTGTGGATTTTAACAATCCGCGCCGACAAGTTAAATAACGCCATCTGAAGATGGCATTAGGGTAGGTATTACAGCGGTCCCCCCCATATATCCCCCTTTTCCTCTCCCTAAAGCTGTTATTAGGGGGAGGAAAAGGGGGGTATATATCGGGAGACCGCTGTAATAGAAAAACACAAATGAAAATGTACAAAAAAAAACAACAACAAAAAAACCAAACATTTTTTATATACTTAAAAATGTATAATAATAAAAAGATACAAAATAAACTGTTTACTTACCTGTCCCGGCGTCGCTTCTGCCTCGGAGTCCTACGCATGCGCAGTGTTGCTTGCCTTTTGGGACACAAAGTCCCAAAAGGCAGCTACTGCGCATGTGTGGGCACTTCTGCTTCACTCAATGCCGGAGAAAGTCCCGTGGATCATTGTGGGACCTCGCCGGACAGGTAAGAAACAGTAAATTCACCGAAAGAAGGGACACTGCTCACAGCAAGGTGTAGTGATTGTGCATTTGTAAATGTGCTACATATTGATCCTGACAATGTATTAATACTTAACATAAAATACAGAAAATCATCTGCAGTTTAAATAACCTGTGGATATATCAAAACCACAGCAGCCTGTTTAAAGATACTTCTCATGGTTACAGCTGAGGATTGGACAACTTATCAGCGGTCCTCTGGAGCAAACACTCTGATATAGTGCCCGGAGACAGACCATTTCTACCATTGCTGCACATATCCAGCTGTATATGTAACCTATCAGATTTAATGGGTTAATTTGCAAATGTTACCGGTAAGCTCTCTCTGATATCTGTGAATTGTACACGCTCTGGTTCTACAGTTTCGTTGTCAGATTTATGGTACCTTTCCACAAAAGTTTGCTATTTTATTGCTTTATCCGCATTAGACTTTCCTTGAGTTTACCATCAATGGGGCAGATCCAGAACAACGCTTGTGAGCGAATTTACACGTGGCGGACACGTAAAATCGCGTTTTGGTAAGTACTGCGCATGCACACAATAGAAAATATGCTCAGTAACGTAGCGTAAATGTGAACGTATGGGCCATTCACGTATTTGTTACGTAAATCCGTACGTGTGGGCGTGCCAATTTTACGTGAGTAAAAAATACGTCTGAAATACGCTATGTAGGCGGGGGTTTGCATTTAATGCGTACAGTATGGGCGTGCTTAGCTGCGTAAATATGTGTTGCACAACATGCTATGCGAGTAAACGGATTGCAAACGGAGTTCTGGATCTATCCCAATGTATCAGAATAACCTGTAGTCTGGGTCCTCTATGTGCACAAGGACCAAGCTTTCATTGGGCATACTCATGATTTTCATGATTATTTGATCCTCATGATCATTGGTGATTTATTATGGTTTGAGGAAGGGATCACTTCATTGTGGTTGATTTATTTGTATTTTTATATTGTTCATGTTTTGATTATTACATTTATTTATATTTTTATATTGTGTATGTTTTGATTATTAAAGCTGTCTGTATTTTTAAATAAGTGGTGTATGTGGCTTATTAACCATTAATGCCCCTAATTATATTTATAATACTTAACTCACCCTCACTTCGTACTTTCTTGTCTTCCTCTGCTACCCTTTTACCCCATCCCCACCTGGTGGCTTCCTCTCAACCTCTTATTGCACTCTATCCCCTTCTCCCTGATGTGCCAAGCTCTACACCTCGCATTTTGCCTTGCGTTCTGTGCTTGCTTCACATTATTGTATTTTTGTGATATTTCTATATTTATATTGTATCTTATTATGTACTTTGCTGTCCATCTCTACCCCGTATGTCTGTACTGTATTTTGTTGTATTGTACCATGCTGTGGACACCTTGTGGCACCTTATAAATAAACAATAATAATAATAATTACAACATGTCCACAATACACCCTGGGTTCTGAGCTTAATTTTCACCGATGAACTATGGTTAGTACTCTTCTGCACAAAAGAAGAATGAGGACAGTTGCCAGAGAATATTATCACAAGATCTATCAGTTGATAAAGAATGGCCACATTCAGAGACATATTAAAGGTAAAATGGAGACTCTACTTACAAAATATACCTGGCACACTGCACCTATAGAAAAAAGTGTCAGGAGAACAACAGCCCAGTGTTGGGGTAAACTGATTTCTCCGGTGCTGTGCATCCCCAGTCCCTCTCTTTGGGCTCTTTTTACTTACCTTAATGTTTCTCTGTCAAAGAAGCAGAACTGGGCTCACTTATCTTCACTCTCCTCACTTCACTTCATTTTATTTGCAGAATTTACCATAACTTACCCCTCCGGCGAGGTCGATGATCTGTGAGGTAATCACAGGACCTTTCATTCATATGAAGAGGGAATGCGCATGCACAGATACCCTTTTAAAAATTTCAAGTCCCGACATGAAAAGCACAGACAGGTAAGTTTTACCTCTTACTGCTCTTTTTCATTTTTTTTATTATTATTATTATTATTATATTATTATAAATATTATTAAGTTATGAATGTATTTTACTTATTAAAAGAGGAAAGGGGGGACTGTGTGAAGATCGTTGGAATCAATCCAATAACGCCAGCCTGCGATGACATTATTTTTACGGCATTTAGTAAATAAAATGAAACATCAGCCCGCATTGAAAAGAATGGGCCGGCAAGTTTAGGCAATGTTTACATGGATCGCCATGGAAACTACAGTTTTCCATGGCGATCCATGGTTTGTAAATAAATGTAACTTCGTTTTTATGTGATAATGCCCGTTTTCACATGGAAATGGTGAATAACGCATGAAAATAAAGTTAGTAAATAGAACCCTTTATCTGATAAGTAAATGGACATTTATTTTTGTGAGGGAAGGGAAATATTGGTTACCAAATCACTTCTGACATTCTGCAAATGATGGTTCTTTAATTCAGCGATTATGTATAAATGTAAAATATGCCTTTCTATGAAATATCTCCCAGCAGAGAACCCTGCAGTGTAATTATAGGGGATGCTGACATTATTAGCATTACTGCATTGGCCTGATGCTTACAAAGCCTTTTAACATTTTATTTCTTTAAAGCACAAGCCACATCACTCTGCAATTATTCATCGATCTAAGAATCCTGCAGAAGAGCTCCAAACCAAATCTGACTCTCATTCATGGTGGTCCTGAAAGCAAGTCTCTCCCTAAAAGCCACATCCTCTCTGATATTACTTACAAGCTGTACAGATCTTTCTCTCACAAAGAGGAGATTAAGTGTATTAAGATTAGATATCAAATGGTTTATCATGGAAATGGACAGGAATTGCTGCACAAACCTAATAGGTAGAGTAAGGCAGAATAAAAAGGGATGGGATATACCCGCTGCACACCAGCTATCACTGAAACTATTCTATTATCTCCAGCCCCCCCAAGCAACATTACAATAGCAATTCAGGAGGCAGAGATGATGCTGGAAGAAGTAGAGGACACAAGGATAGAGAGCACTGCTTGCTAGTGCTTCCAGTGTACACAGTAGGAGGAGACTTGTGGTGGGAGATATGAAGAGGAGACTAAGGAACTGAAGAGAGGGAAGGACAAGAGTGTGTTGGAAGGGGGACAGAAGATTGATAAGGGAGAGGCAAGGTAGAAGGTCAAGGGGAAGTAGAAGAGGAGGAGTGAGGTTATATTGAGGTGGAGAAATTAGTTTGAGGGAATGCTTAAAGCTCCACAGGATAGGGATGAAGCCTGATAGATGCAGGAGTATATTCCAGAGAAGAGAGGTAGCACTGGAGGAGCATTGTGCTTGGGAGTAAGATGTGATGATTAGATCGGAGTGGCTGGAAGGGAGAAGAGAGTTTTGAGGAAAGATGAAAAGGCAGTGTTCAATTGGGTCAAGGGTAAGGAGCTTACACCAGGTTAGAGTATGTTTGGGGTGGAAAGGGAGGAGAGAGATGAGGGGAGGGAAAAGGCGAAGAGGTGGTGGTCAGAAAGACTGCAGGGAGAAATAAAAAAGTCAGACAGAGTAAAGGAAAAGCATGGGAAAAGACGAGGCATAAGGAGCGACCAAGACAGTGGGTGTGGTAAGAGGTCCAATGTAATAAGCTTAAGGAGGAGGAGAGAACAAGAAGTTTGAGGTTACCTGCATTGGAAAGGTTGTCAATTGGTATGCTAACGTCATTCAGAATGATGGAAGGAAGTCATGGAGAGGCAGTGGATGCGCCAGGTCAAGAAAATTGTCTAGAGGGGGAGAGGAGGATGCCCACACCACCACCACCAGGCTAGTTACTCAGCTTGTGAGTATGTGAGAAGGATAGGCTCCCATAGGAAGGGATGGCAGGAAAAACAAGGGAGAGCCAGGTTTTAATGATGGCTAGGAGGATGAGGGAGTTGGAGATGAAGAGGTTGTGGATAGATGTCAGTTTATTACAGATATATCTGGTATACCAGAGGGCACAAGAGAAATGTAGAGAGAGGAGTGTGGAAGTGTGGATGAGGTTAGCAGGGTTACAAGAACACTGGGAGGTAAATGGTATAGGACGTGGAATTGGGTGAGGAGAGAGTTTGGGTATGGAACATGGGTAGGTAGGCATGGTGTGTGTGAAAGGGGGATAGGGAAAGAGATAGCAATTTTCTATGTGCCGATAATTTCTGGCAATAATACAGCCGCCATTGTCATCGCTGAACTAGGACCAACAGCCGCATCCCCTCTGGATATTCTTAACACTTTGTGGTTTAGCCTAGAATCTGAACTGAAACCTAAAAAAAACACATTTCTTAATATCACAGAATGAGTCATGTCATTGGAAACAAAACTAATTTTCTTAGATGTTTTAGAGACTTGCTTTGGTCCCATAATGACATTACTTTTACCAAAACCCCAAAGTCTTGTAAACTACATTAAGGCCACAAAAAGAACATGCTTCCCAGCTGACTACAGGAAATGCTCTTATGTACTATTCTTGTCATCTGAAATGACCTCACTGTCAGAAGGAAGCAGCATTTAGAAGCTGATTAATCTGAGTTTGCACCTCACAGGTAGAGGAATTACCCCTAAGGCTGTCAAACTGCAAGCTGTGACCCTCTGCAAGAACACATACGCCCTGAGCTGGCTGTTGGAGAAGCTGTAATCTCCTCTGCAGGGAACTAATGCTTTCTGACAGCTCCTGACCTGATAGAGAAGAATCCTGCAATTGTATGCAATATTGATAAGATGTATTACTGCATTGGAATCTCTGATCTGTCACTTTCCCTGGAAAATATTTGGACAACACATAGAAAAAGGTTATATATGTTATAAATAAAGAATGGAGGCTCTGTCTCTGTACATACATTCTGAGAAATGTATGATTATTTTACCCTTCAAAAACCGGTATACTTACTCCATTCATTAATACAATTTACAAATTGGCGCTATTTTTGCAAATAGAGACAGCTAAAAATGAACTTTTGGCTGTCTCTATTTTGGAAACAGCATTTCTTGGGTCGGCAACTGCATCTCGCTGCTGTGACTGCGCTCAGAGCTACGAAAGCAGTGATGATCTGGATCTGATCTATAGTCTGCAAAAGAAGAGTTCTGATACATCAATACACATCTAGGTCCGTATTCAGAGATCCGTCAGTGAAAGGTTCGCAATTATAAGCACGGACATTGCAAGGCAACAACCATGACACTCCCCTCACACGGACGGGTTGTCCTTGACTTACGAGTGCCTCGAGCACCTTTATCTTTAAGTGTGCATTTCCGTATGTATAATACTTCCGTACGTGCGCATCTAACCAACCATGCCCTCAAATGGTAATTTAAATGTCTCCCCCCACCCACTTTCACGTATTTTTCTCTGGACGGATTACAACCACGCCCCTCCGCACGTACTTTCCCAAGTGCGATTCACAAGTCCGTGCCTAAGGGACTTCCGTGCGTAAAATCAATGTAGATAGCATAAATTTAGTTACTACGCATGCGCAGTTCATCCGATCCTAAAAATGCGCAAGGAACTTCCCTCAAACAACGGTTCTCCGAATCCGCCCCTAAGCATTCTCTTTTTATCCTCAGCTTCTGTAGAACTGGAAGTCTCAGACTGACCTACCAGCCTCTAGAGAATGGCAGATGGAGAGCCACAGGTTGTTTAAAGCCTGTATTAAGGAGACATTGAGTGCTTGAGGCATTGCTCTTACTATGTAAAGTATCTGAACTGATAACCACTGTAATCCTCACAGGAAATATAATTGTCATTCCTATTACAATCTTTCTTGTGTCCTATAAACCTGCTGAGCTTTTGTTTTTCTTTCTTACCAAGGCAATGTTTTGTCCATATCATTTACAGGTCAGGATTTATTCCGTAGGCAGAGTAGGCGGCCTGAATCATTCTGTTTCTATCTGTATCCGATATCCACAATCTCAGTTGTACACGGCCTGATAGTAGAACTGCAGCCACTCTGATTAAATTAGATCAAAGTGAAAACTAATCTATAAACACAAATGGGATTTGAAAGACATCTGCCCCACTAACCTGTGTTTAAAACACGGCCATGATGTACAATGAGGACATACAGGGAGCCATTTTTAAAATAGAAATAGCTGCTAAATATGGCTGTACCATCTTATACCCATCTTAAATAAAAAAAAACTGCAAACACATATAAAATGTTAAATAACAGTAAATGGTGAAAATCTGGGGTGTAAGAGAGTGGTGTTTTTGTATTAAACAGGTACCGGTACTCTTCTGTTAATAAGTAAGTTGAATTGCTAAGGCGCTAAGGCACAAAGCAAAAGTTGGCTACAGGTAACTTACTATTTATGGTTATTTTAGTTATCACCAATTTCCATTTTTTCTACTGGTGGTAAAATTTCAAACTATGGCTGTCTGCCTTACTGTAGTACAATTATGTTCCCACTTCATTATATATCCCTCTAAAGTGCCCCTAGTTCTTTTAAGCGAGACTATAGTGCCAAAACAAAGAGGAGCCCTGCACTTTTCAGTCTGTTTGGGTGGCTTAAAAGATGGGGGTGCAGATTGCCCCCAATTTCCCCCCACAAAAAAGCCATGGATGTAACACAGGAGAAATCAGCAATAGCTGTGGTTTTAAACAGCCACTAAAGACTGAGTCTAATTAAAAAATAAGTTTATTATTCACACACAATTAAAAAGTTGCAACATCAGTCACTTAAAATATTAGTGTATGCAGGCTGATAAATACATTCAGTGGAATTAAATGGTATATATAATTCCTCCGGTTAAAGTCTCCTATAATCCCTGGATTGTGGCCATAAATTGAATATAGAGTTTGGGAATAAGGGTAAGACAGGTACAAGAGTACAGTCCGTTAAACATGGTATTGCTCAAGTCCACACTAAAAAAGGTATAAGGGCAGCTCAATTAGCCCCTTATTTGGGGGCTTTATTCCAATAGTCTCAATCTCATTTGGGGTTAATTGGTGCTGTATTCACAAGAATTGACACAGATACACTATCAGCAAATGTGGGGAATGTTTGGCTATAAAAGATCCTTTTGGTAACTGGTAACTCACATATAAAGTGGCAACGTTGTAATGACGTTAACAGCCTTAAAGCTCGAGAGGATAATTAGCTTTCAAACCCCTCTCAGCTGCAAAGTCACGTATTAGTAGTGATGGTGGTCTGGATTCACAGTTACGTAGTTTTCATCTTACGTACGAGGTTTTAAGAAACTAAAGACAACGCTTACGCAACCTACGTACAGAAATGGTACGTAGATAGCGTAAATAAGCTGCTACACATGCGTAGTAGCTCAATTCTTAAAAAACATACGTAAGACGAAAACTACGTAACTGTGAATCCGGACCGGTATCACCCTACAATGAGGCTCCCGACCTTAACCGTTGCTGAACAGACGAATACCCGTCCTCCTGGTCCAGGATCCAGTATCAGATGATCTTTGGCCCGAACGTTCCCCACATTAAAGTGCAGGTTCTTTTGATGTTCCGCCCAAGGGAGGAACTACCATTGGTGCAACAGGTGCAGCCGCACTGGAGCCCATGATGATATAAGGAACCACAGCCATCATACCACACCGCCGAAGCTCTCCACCGGGGTACCTAGGATATCATCAGGGCCAAAGCATATTTTTGACACCTGGGCCCACAATTCGCTAGTTCCATCTCTGGTTCCGCCTGTGCCAATATGGCCAATAGATCACTGGAGGTATATATCAAAATCCAACAGCCTTGGTATTGTAGTAAAGAAGCCATGACGCATTTCACCAGGCATTCTCCCAGTTTCATCAGAAGGTAATCAAAAATGTTATTACATTGAGTATATTTATCAGCCTGCATATACTAATATTTTGTGTGACTGATGTTGCAATTTTGAAATTGTGTGTGTGGGTAAATAATAAACTTAATATTTTAATAAGACGCAGTCTATAGAGGCTGTTTAAGGCCTAGCACTATCTGAACTTTCTGTGTTTTATATAGTATTGCAGAATTGGAGGGGCAGATCTGATTCCCGATTTAGTGTTTTGAATAAACTCCATTTTGGATATAAAAACAAATTGTACGAATTAGGATCTTTAGTATTTAATGTGATTATATCATAAGCTGTGATATTAGATCATGAGACCTACAGTCCCATGATCTAATACCATGATCTCTGTAGTGGTAAAAAAATTTTTTACATTGGGCTGGATCCAGACCTTGTTAAGTGCATTAACTTAGTTACACCTGGGCTAAACCATGTTGAATTCAGGGGGAGTCAAGTTAATTGTATAATTTGCATGCAGGGATATATCTTTAAATGGCTTACTGCACACAGATCCTGGCCAGCTTTACTATCACACTGTTATTTAGACTTGAAATAGGAAACATCTCTCAACTCTAATACTGTTTGCAGAAGATGAAATATGACTCCCCTGAAATCAACATGGTTTAGCCCAGGTGTAACTAAGTTCATGCACTTAACAAGGTCTGGATCCAGCCCATTGTTCCTAAATAAACACAAGACAAAATAAAACCGAGAAGATAAAAAAGAATAACAAAAAATGACAATGGGCAATTAACTAGGTTGGAGTAGTAGCCTGTCTTTCAAGTCTGGTGTTTGTAGATTCATGAAAGGCTGCAGCAGTTTTCTAGTCTATATAGGCAAACACATGGTTTGGTCCCTTTTTGTGTGTGTTTACTGCTTATTATATATTTTTATTTTTATGTATTAATAAATTGGAGGCAAATTGTTTGGAAACTTAATGTTGCCTTTCTGCTTATATTTTTTGGAGGTCCAGTGCTTGTGATCTCATTTCAGTTGAAACTATACCACCATCCATTAAAAACCTTATATAAATCAGATGAAGCAGTAGCACATTTGGACATTTTATATACCATATAGATTCTCAAAATACAATTTTTCAAGGAATTTTCTTGAAACTTTGGACTTTGTAATAGAGAATCCTTTTTCAATGAACATTTCCTTTTAAATTATTGGACATATATCCTCTAGCGGTAAGATTCTTTCACTAGATATGACATTTGTGGTTCTTATCGCTGAATTTGACTTTCTTCATCTTTGCGCAGGGTGTGTTTACTGTTACTTCTTTATCCCACCAACCGTATATTCACAGGAACAACAATCATTCTTATTAAAAGCCAAACAAACCATCAACCTCCATAAAATTAAAACCCAGATCAGACTCCAACCTCATTCAAAAGCAGACATCATATAAGACGCTTCACCTTTTTATAAAAAAATAAAATAAATAACTGAAAACAAAATATAAGAAAAAAAAAACACCAGGTCAGACACCCCATCTATCCTTCATATTAAACATCAGACCCAGATCAAACCCCGCCTCTCTATTTCCTGCAGCTCCACTTTTTTCTTCCTGCATTGTAATTGGTGTATTACTCCATCATTTATTAATCAATGTGATGAGACTGCCCACCAATCTGATTGGTGAATGACTAAAGCCATCCATCAATCAACATGTGAACATTATGTAAACAGCATGACTGACAGCTGGGGGGCAGGAGGAGGATGCAGTTGGCTGTTCTGCATGTGTTTAATCTACATCCATATCGACTGAAGTGATTTGCCATCCTGCAAATAGTCAAGTAGTTTTGATGCAGGCTGGGTGCTACAGGGTCCCCTTTTCTCTGAGGCCCATGTGTACTACACATCCTACACCCATTATAAATACACCACTGGCAAAACACTCCTTTACACCAGAGATCAGATCCAGACTCCTTTCCGTACGTGCGGGGGTCCATCTGACAGAGAGAGGAGGGAACTTCCCCTGTCACTTCCCTCTCTCGTGCGTGCTTTATAGCAGCTTGCACTGCCATAGGCCTACTAATTGGAACCATCGCCGGTGTATTGCCAATTGTTTTTGTGTTTCACGGAGCTACTTTCTCTACTTGTGACAGGATATTTACTACCACTAACATGTGGATATTGATATACCAGAGACCATTAGAAACCTATGCCTCAGTCACTGCTTGTATATTGATAATTTCCATTGAACTATATTCCACAGTATTTGCTGGTTGTTTTAGGCATGTTATATGCCATTTGTTTGCAGGCTATTTATCTTCACTGGCCGTCCGTACCTCTAATTATCTACATTGTTTTGACTACTTTTAGTATAATAAATATATCTTTTGTACGTGTTATAGGGAGTTCGGGACTGTTTATTCATATTGTTTGGGTTTGGGGAATCCCCTTTCTTGTCCAAGGTTTCCCCTTGTAGTGGGAACAGTTATTCGCAGCTCCCTAAAGGGTTGGATTATAAGGTTTAGTGCAGATTTGATTTTGCTTATACTGCCATAAGTCTGCCTTAACTAAAGTGGTCCGTATGACCGCTGATCCATACGAGTATGGGATACCCCTCCAACACTGTGCACTTACCTTACTCTTTTGAATTCACTTCTGTAACTGCAAAAAAATCACTGCACTTACCCCAATAAAATGGTTGGTGTATGCCACAACTCTGGATCAGGTGCGTTGAGATCTGAGAGATACATATATATACTTACATACACACAACCAATCACTTTATCAATTTATTTTAATAAGAAATATTTCTATAAATCTAATAGCAACTTTCCTTCTAAAGCATGACTACATGGCACTGTAAATCAAGCTTCCTTCTGACTAGGGTAGAACTTCAATAAACCCCCTCTAAACTAAGACATTATCATAATTTACGCTATCAACTCATCTTAAATTGGTTGTGAATTCCAGTAAATTCCCTAATGAGCCCAGCTGAAAAGATCCCATCTCTGACAGATCTTTTCTTCCTAAAGAATGATTATCAGTAGCATGTTCTTAATTTTAAATTACAGTCATTATTACAGTTGGATTAATACTGAAAGTTGGTTTTGATTTAGTTATAGGGCAATGGAACAGTGTGAGTTTCTGCTTAATGGCTTCATCCTGACATTTCTGCTTTCTGCACTACCATACAATTGGTCTATTCAGAATAGATGAGATAAATTAGAAGTATTTGAACTCATTAGCTGCTACTGCTAAATCCTAAGTATCTTTTACAATAATTTATTAGTGTGCGGAGAGTAATATAATAACTGATTATTCTATATTTACAGTAAATAAATGTTCTTTTCAGTTAGTCTATTTCTTGCATTTATAATACATAAGGTGCTTTTGATATATCCTAATAAAATTTGGGAAACATAAACTTAAACCATGTATAGCAAAGACAATGTGGTTTATTGAATCATTTCCTTTTTTATGTTAAATTGTGTAAGCTATTTTTTATATCTTGTATATGATTTTTACTACAGATGAACCTATTTTCATTTAGGTATTTTATGACCTGTAGCTATTTCATTGGAGAATTAATTGTGCAGTTAATTGACAGTAAAATAATTCCACAACAGACTGCTGGAAGAGTTTAATTGAAACACTATGAATAGGTCAGCTTCTGGGAACAATTAGGGTAAGCTACTGCTTCAAGCTTTCCCTATTCGCAACAACAACAAAAACATTGAATTCAATGTGCCAATGTATTAGGCATTATATTGATCACTTTATGCAATGAGCAGGTGTTGGACTAATGTAGGACATCATAACTCTCAGTACCTTCCTAATCAGTTTAAAGGAGTTGGAGGAGCCATCTTCTAATGCCACCTACCAGAGGGGGGCCCTAGGCAAGATGCCGGTTTGGAACTCCCGGAGGGATCCTGTTTGTTGGAAATGACAGCTCTTATTTGATAAGGCTGCAAGGGTGCTTAACAGTGTAAGATCCTGGGCTTCTGGGGATCTCCATGCCCTAAGCGGGGGTGCCTAGGTTGCCTTGTGGATAATCTGGCCCTGCCACCTACTTCTGGATTTCCTGGTTCCACTTTGAGGCTAAAACAATGCAAGTGAAGATCTGTCAAAATGGACTTAATCCAGTTCTCCATCTGTTTTCCAAATACACAGAGATCTGGAGTCTGGACGGAAGAGGGAAGTGCACTCCACTGTCACACCCGATTCTCGTGCAGAGACCCTGCCCTAACTTCTCTGCATAGGTCTGCATCTGCCCCAAAGCTGATCCGTACAGGACAGCTGATCACCGCCCCTGGAGCCTACCTGTTTGGTGGGGATTAGGCATGTGTAAGAGAAGCGTCACCCCCTTGGATATCCAAGTATATAGAACTGAGTTCCGTACGCTAAGCGATCCCTATTGTAACAACTGGCGCAGATGTTACTTTTCAGGTGACTTACATAAGAGGCTTGCCAAAGTCACCTGTGTCTCTTAAACGAGGATCAGGCCCAATTGTTTGTTTGCTACAGCAACATAGACACAGCAACAAGGATTGTCGTTGCTCAAGAACATCTTGGTCTGTCCTCAGGATTTACTTTACTTAGAAATTGTTTGGAGAAAGACAATGCCCACCCATGCATGAGCAGGAGAAAGAAGCTTCAGGGGAGAACATCACAAGGAATCACAGGGAAGCACCACCATCATTCACTACTTTAATACTTGGTGCACCTCCCTCAGATATTTTTGGGATAAGATTCCTAGAATTATACTTTCTCTTTCTCTTTAAGGGTTATCCTAGCATTGGATTGGATTGCCAGTACTGAAGATATATTCCCTTTCCAAAATGCAAGTGCAGCATTGTTCACTGTTATGTATAAGAGAATGGTGGTTATACTTGGTGAGAGCGCTTAATGGACAATGTGAATGTTCTAAAGAGCATTGGAATTTCTTATTTTGCTCCAGAAGTTATAAAAGCTAATCCAGAGATGGAAGTAACTGGAAAAAAGGTGCAATTCTGCTCCTTGGATAAGACCATGTTGAACTGTGGAGGGAACCTATCTACAAAGATCACTTTCATGCGATAATGCCAGCTTTGAAGTGTTTTTAATATTTATGATCCATGGATCGCCATGGAATATTGCAGTTTCTATGGCGATCTATGTAAATATCGTCTGTTTGTGATATTTACTAACTTCTGGAGTTTTACTTTCCGCTTCCGGCATAAAAATGACCTGAGCTGGCATTATGGGTAAGTATTCCAGCAATGTCCCCATATACCCCTCTTTTCTGCCTAATAGCTGTTATTATGGGGAGAAAAGGGGGGGTATATATGGGGAGACCGCTGGAGTACATATGTAAAGTAAAAAAAAACACAAATTAAAAAGAAAGTTAACTTTTTAAAAATTATTTTGTTTTAATATAAGTCATTTTTATAACAAAATAAAGAACAATAATAAAAAGAAAAAAAATAGGATTAGACACGGCTGACTGCCGATTTCAAAGTCCTGGCAGGAACACATGCTCAGAGTTTTTGTTGTTGGTACTTGAAAGTCCTCAAAAGGAGTTACTGCGCATGCGCAGGACTTCATTCAAACGGAGTATGAATGAAAAGTCCTACATTGACCTGGCAGATCTTCGCGGGACCTCGCAGACGGGGAAAGTATTTGTAAATACTGTGAACGAAGCAGCCTGGCTCGCAGTGAAGATGAGCCAGCCTGATGCAGCTTCGATCATAGGGAAATTAAGCTGTCTATAAAAATTAGTTGAAATGTGATGTTTTGTAGCTTAATTTTAAATTTGAGTTTTCATATAAAGCATTTCATTATTATTTTTTTATTTAGTATTCTTTATTGTATTGTAAAGGACAACACGTCACAGATTAGTTCAGTATTAATAAACAAATTCAGCCAGTATTTTCTATGCATTCCCAAAAATTTTTAATGATTTACACGCCTCACATTGCAATATGGTTTAACCGAATTCAAGACTTGCACCCTTACTCCTAACTCTGGATCAGCCCCAAAATGTTTATTATGTATCCGTGACAAGTTCTAGACATTACAGGGTAAACAGTTCACACGTGGTACGAAAAGATGCTAACGCAATGTACTAAGAAAACAACATAACACTTCACTGTTATTTATTAATCTATTTTCATTAGGCGTTAACTTGAAAAATTAACGTAGTTGTGTATTTATAAAAAGTAGTTGTTGTGGGAATGTTTCAATACAAACACTGAAGTGATCAGTGGAATTTGGTTCAGAGGAATCATTAACAGGTTTACAAGTTGTGATGAATTCACAGAATACATTTTACAGGAGCCAGGATATTATAGGATAAAAGGGTGATAATTTGGTGATGTATTAATATATACACTTGCAGACGATTCATATATTTGCAGACATTTCAGATAATTTTTAGAGGAAGGGGTTGCAGGCAGGAA
>WWET01000225.1:338465-348906 GCA_011038615.1 Limnodynastes dumerilii
ATCCTATATATATATAATGTTTCACAGTAATATAGCAATGGAATTAAAGTGTATCATAATCTTTTATTGAAAAATTGCTAAATATATCAAATGTAAGGAATGATTTAACAGATAAAAAACATGTTTAAAAATATTGTAGTAAACTTATATGTTCAAGATAATAAATAATGTAAAATATTTCATCACAAAATGGCCTATATCACAGTAACGTGGACTAATTGGAGTTATTCGCAATCCTTGTGTATCAGTGAAGCTTTTTTTGTAGGGCAATGTTCTGGTATCTTTATGATAACAGATGTCTGTGTCATGTCCATTGGATGTTATCACTGACTGTGTATATCCTGCAGAAGGTAAACAGTATTTGTTTCCATAGAGGACCACGTGTGAGGGAAAAGTCATTGTGAGAATCTGCAAATACTGTAAGTGACCTGTATTTTCAAGCCAGTAAAGCAGCTTGGACTTAGCTCATTGTTCACAAGCTCTTACTGAAGAATAGATAAATGCTCCCTATTAAGTGGCTTTGCTGTGTTGTCTGACACATGAGGGGATATCATTGCTCTAGTACTCAGCAGACTGCCTTACTGACCTCAATTTAGAGCATCAGATAAAACATGTTCAGGAAAGGACAAGAGAAAGGATCAGTTTTAGAACCTTAACTGCCCTTACTGATGTTCTCTGCATATGAAATCATACTTAACTGTTAACACTGATTTCAAAGGAATAATAATGTATACATTGTTTATTTCTGTATGTACTAATATACAATACAAAACTGTGACTTGTGGTCAGGGTGTAGTGTTTAATTAGCTTCGTGGAAACTGTCATTGCACTTGTCTGTTTACTGTTTGATATAAGAGGAGGCTAACCATTATTTTTCTAGTATATTTGTTTATTGGATTGAGGTAACTGACCTAGGTTTACATGGGCTTTCAGAGAGATATGACAAGCTTTAGGAACCCATCCAAAGATGCTAATGATAGGGGACTGTATTCACAGATCAGGGTGAGTTAGGTACGGACAGATCTGCACCTAACTCACCCCCCTGCCCCCATGTTTTTATTTGGTTGCAGTCTCCGGTCCGATGGCACGCTTTGCCAAATAGAGACAGACGAAAGTTTATTTTCGGCTGTCTCTATTTCGAATAGGGGGCCATTTTAGAAATTTTTTTATGAATGGGTGAGTGTGCCGATCGGTATACTCGGCCATTCATTTTTACAGACCCGCCGGCTGACAGCTCCGGAGAGGTGAGTAACCTCTCCAGGGCATTTTAGTATTAGGTGAAGGGGTTAGGGTTAGGTGCTTAGAAGGTGGAGTTAGTTTTAGGACTTTAGAAGGGGAGGGATAGGGTCAGGCTGCGGAGAGGGGATCTTAGGGTTAGGCTATAGAGAAGGGAGGGTTAGGGTCAGGCTGCGGCGAAGGGAGAGTTAGGGTAATAGAAGGGGAGGTTTAGAGTTAGAATTAAGGGAAGGGTTGGGGTTAGTTTAGCCACTCACCTTTCAGAGCACCGTGTTCAGTGCTCCGGGGATCGATTACTATGCCTCTTCGAGGCATAAGCAATCGATATCCCAACCAGTTCAAAACTGGCTAGGAGAGAATGGCCCTATTGACCCAGGGACCCACACCCGTTTTTAGGTACCTTTTGGCACTTATGAGTGCCATAGGACTACCTTATCTCTCCATGCAATGTTCGCACAGAAATATTTGGGCCCTGGTACACTGTTTTTGGGGGCCCCATCCCTCCTCAATAGTTTGCAGAGGTCCCTCTGAACCTGTGGTCCTATCACAGCAGTCCCCCTTGTCCCATCCCCTGTTGACGGGCCTGTCTGGACCCTTAGATATGGCCCTAAACTTCCACATAAAATTTATACTCTGTAAAAGAATGCTTTGCTCCTGGATTAATAATGAAAGCCCTTGTGTCACAATTTAGTTTTTTTTTATACATTGATAGAACAGATTCTCCGATATTTGCTTATAGCTAATTATTAAGAGAAAGATATCTATATTTTATATATTTATATATTTAACATGTCCGTCTATGCCTGTTTAAGCACACTAGTTCCTCTATCTGCCCTACCTAGAGTTTACTGATAAAAGAAAATTCTGCTATTATAAAACAAGAAAGTGGATTTTGTCCTCCTGAAAGCAGCCCTGTCATGACAGACAAGAAAAATGAATCCTTTATAGCCTCCTGGGTTTATCAAATGTTATCAAATTATTAGAGATAGGAATTAGTTCAATTGCAGTAGCTATGTATTAAAATGCCCTTGAAAAAGGGATTTAATAACCTGCAAAAACTGTCTTTATTAATGCAACTGATATCTTCAGCTTTTAACAATGTTACCGACCCTTCTAGTTTATGATGATCTGTACAGTAATACATTTTCTGTATGTAAATGCAAATATATTTTTATTGCCAGCTATTATGGACTTAACAGACTTCCCTGAAGATACTAAACCGTAATGTTCTCCCTCTGCACTTTTCAAGTGTATTAATCCACAATGCAAAAACTGATAAGAGCATGTGTGTTCTTACATTAATAGTAATGAATAGTGTTTGTTATGGGCGTACTCTACCTGCACGGAAACATTGCCACGAGGAATGATGACTTAGGAACAGTAGAAACATACATAGGAGGAAGCATATAAACATCCCATTCAAAGAAATGAACGTTTGCTCCAGTAAGTTGAACCAGCAGAATGATATTTAAGAGGAGCTCTTGCGCATATTTGCCGTAAAAAGATTGCACAGAAAAGTCACCTTTTGTGTCAATTTTGTGCCTAGGATAATACTAGATAAAACTACTGTGGGTCATTAAATAACCCCAATAGTTTTGGCCTATACTAAAAAATAAGTACCTCAATGTCCGAGTAGAATTTATACTTACCTTAAGCATTCTCTCCCTTCCTGCAGGAATCTTTTGCACACTGATTATCTGATCTAGAATGAATAGTATAATCCGCATGTTAGCCTCTGCTGTGGAGCCTAATGTACGGAATTTGCTCTCCATAATTCCACACGCAGCAGATCAGGGCACTCTCTTTGCTTTCCTTATGTGCATATGGTGGATTTGTGGCCTGGAAATATATGCACGGAATACTGAATTGTACAGTAAGCAGGGGTGTAGGAACCAGGGGGGGCAGAGGGGGCAGTCACCCCCCCATTATTTTTGTTGTGGGGGCAAAGACTGTGTTTTGCCCCCCCCCATGAACTTCTGCACAAAGGTGAATGAGGATGAATGAAGTGAAAATGGGGATGAAGCGATAATAGCTTTATTTGAACTCGTCAACTGTTCTCACTTCTGTTTACCAAAAATAAAGTTGTCTTCATGTTTGTTCTGTACATTTTCTTATTTCAAACGCTTTTTTCTTTCTTTATTAGAATCCCAATTCATTTTGCTATCACAATTTGCAGTAAGAATAAGCAGACACAGGAGACTGGGAAGCGATACTTCCCAGTGACTGTTCTTATCAGTTGAATGACAATGCAACAGATTGAGCGAATAATTGTGGCTTGTGGATGGTTTAAAACATTAGCAGCGTCTCATTGTTGCCAGATTGTCGGGTAAATAACGGTTACCTTAAGAATCGTAGAACCATGGTGCCAGGGTAAGTCCCCTGTCTCGGAACATCTGCGCATGTGCGCACCAGATGTTCCATCTGCATACCCACTGACGTATGTAACTAAGTTACGTATGTCAGTAAGTATGCAGAAGGGGCTGACCCTTCTTTTACGATGTCCATTTAAATGTGGGGGCGGGGGAAGCCCCGTTACGAATAGGCCGTATGGCCGCAGACCTAGCCGTAAAAGTGAAGGTAGCTATCTGGACACGTAATTGTCCAGATTTCCTACCGACATCGGGGAGTGCAGGGGGCATGCACTTCCTGCTATGGCTGCGTAACTACGGACCCACGTGCGCATGCAAAGCGTGCGGGGTTCAGGATGTGGCTCATGGTGCCTGGAGCACCTCATGAAAAAGGAGCTTCAGTAGTCTTTGGCCTTTTGCCCTCCCATTAAAATTTTTGTTCCTACACCCCTGACAGTAAGGGCTTAGTCATGCTCTTATTGTACTATTTAAATACCTATGCCCACCGACCATGTATATCTCATATGCACATAGAATTTATTTTAGAAATTATTAGTATGACATAAGGAACTGACACGTTAGCCCTGATCCAGATCTGAGCGCAAATGGTAGCGCATCCTGAATGCCGTACTTGCGTGCTGTAATGGACGGTTTGGTACATGTAATCCACATGCGCAAGCAATCGGGACATCTGGATGGAAAGTAAGCTCTCTTCTGATTCGTCACCTAATACACTCTGCAAGTGCAGGGTGTACAATGTGTTTGAAAGGGTTACAAACTGTTATAAATAGAACAGAAGCTTCAGTTGTTGTGTTTATGCTCTAAAGCAACAGAAACATGAATTTACAAGACAATATGAAAATATAGATATTTTATCTTTTTTACTGTACTCTAAAAAAAACCAAAAAACGTGCCTTTACTTAAGCATGTGCAGTAGCAAGTCACGCAGAGAAATGTCACACCAGCTGGCGTACGCTCAGATCTAGATCGGGGCCATTGTGTAGAAGGAAATAAAGCTTGGAATGCCTGTTGAGCTTTAACTCCAAGAGCATTATAATTAGGTCCGTGTAACATTATTGCCCAAAAAATTTATATTAGCGTTAATTTTAAATATTTAAAAACAAAAAATTACATCTAGTACATTTTTGAATGCATAATATATAATACACGAGATGTGTGTGCGTACACTATGTATGTATGTAAAGCAATGGTTAAATCACACTGACAGCACATTGTGAAAGTTACTTTTCTGCTGTTGATTAAAGGGACATGATTTAAAAGTACACTAATAATAATTATTTATTGATTGCAGCTGCAGTTGTAAAATTCTGGCAGCTAAACACATAGCATACTCTGGCAGAAATGAAACATTCAATATATTTAGCTATACGATCAAGCATTAGCATTAAGTCTATATTATCTTCAGTTAGTAAAAGGCCACTAAACTTTGAAGACAAGCGTTAGGTTATGTACACAGAGAAGTTTATTTAAAGGATGTGGGATGACTGGGTGGTTGACATATATCATATAGCATATTGTAATGCCAAAATATTCAGTGTTTGTTATTTCAATAACCCTAACACCAAACCCAACCTCATCCCTAACCCCAACCATAACCCTAATTACTATTTAATGAGATAATTAATTACCTCCAAATAATGCAGGGCCAGTGGCGGTCAGCAGAAAACAGACAGCTTCCGTGGCATGAGAAGTAGATAGAGCGGAGGAAGAGTGGACAGAATAGAGCATTGGAAGAGTGGACAGGATAGAGCATTGGAAGAGTGGACAGGATAGAGCGGAGGAAGAGTGGACAGGATAGAGCGGAGGAAGAGTGGACAGGATAGATTGAAGGAAGAGTGGACAGTAAAGAGCAGAGGAAGAGTGGACAGGATAGAGCAGAAGAAGAAGAGTGGACAGGATAGAGTGGAGGAAGAGTGGTCAGGATAGAGTGGAGGAAGAGTGGACAGGATAGAGCAGAAGAAGAGTGGACAGGATAGAGCAGAAGAAGAGTGGTCAGAGTAGAGCGGAAGAAGAATGGATAGAGCGGAGGAAGAGTGGCCAGGATAGAGTGGAGTTAGAGTGGTCAGGATAGAGCGGAGGAAGAGTGGCCAGGATAGAGTGGAGGAAGAATGGACAGGATAGAATGGAGAAAGAGTGAACAGGACAGAGTGGAGAAAGAGAACAGGGAAAAAGATGGAGTTGAGGAAGACAGAGCAAAAGACAACAGAGGAAAGCAGTGAAGAGAGACACTGGAGCAGGATTCCCATGTAACTGGAAATTTCTGTGAAAGCCCTGGTCAATACAGTACTCCTGGAAGACAATGGCCAATTACATTACTATTTGTTCTATAATAGCCTGATTAACCTCATTGGTCAGGGCAATGTCTTCATTATGTTTAGCATTAGTACCTTCAGGAATAGAGACCCTGAGCAAAATGCACCAATCTTCATTAGTGGAACATGAACAGTCTCTGGGTCTTTAATACAATTTTTGGCAATTAGCTAAATCCTTCCAAGAGTATTGCCGCATTCTTTATTAGCAGTACCAAATCCTTGTACTTCCTTTGGCATTCATAATGTATATTGCTGTCTCCACCACGAACTTGCTCTTTAAGATATTCCCATCTTACCTATTCTGTCATGCCTCAGGCCAAGCTGGTCAAATGTTCCCTAATCTCAGATATCATAACAGCTATCACAGCACAACACTACGCAATTTCAGAATGCAACTAGAAAATTCTATAGCAAAGTCATAAACAACACTCATTACTTAGTTCATAAAATACCATTTAACATCACACTTTACTTTAGCCTTTCAATTGCCCGCAAAGACAGGAATAAGCGTGAAGTGCGCATATGCCCGTCTATCACGGTAAGTAAAATCCGAAAAACTAATTCACCAAAAAAAATTGAGTCAGGCCCACAGTTGGTTAGTAAATTCTTTTTGACAGTGAACGTGACAATAAAATCTAATCACTATATTTTATGTATAAGATTGTAACTCAAATCAAACAAACAAACCCAACAGGAAAGAAAAGTAAAAGAAAATGCAAAGCCTTCTTTGCGGGCGTTCCTATGCAACAATACAATTTAAATGCAACTCATCAACTCACATATCAGAATATTTGATTTACCAACATCACATAGTAAAATGTAGAGAACCAAGTGTTTTCTTAATTGATGTGTCTCCACCATTGGCGGATCGAAATCCGCAGATCTGCAAGAACAGAGATGAGAAAAATTAGATAATGGCCATTACCAGAACAAGGGGCTGGATTCAGATTTGCAAATAAATTCATAGCCTCTGCATCTCCTTACGTGCGTAATAGTGGAGCATACGTCAGGAATGAACCCATCCTTTACTTTACAATTCAAATGCCTAAGGCCACCCACCATGCGTATCCTGCCCCCATTGTGAAAGCTGATTTCCACGCAGAACGCAGCAGGGCGGCTGCTCATGGGCAATACCTATTAAGAGCTGATTTATGTATGTAGTGCATGTAAGTCAGCTCTTTTCCTTAATTCTGGGTCAGGTCCAACAATTTCATTTAGAATATTTATTCTAAACAGGAATATCTGATAGGTGAAGATGTTCTCCTTTTTTCCTCACTTAGACCCTCTGGTGTGCATTTGTGACAATATTAACCATGCCTTCATGCTCCCAACACTCACTAACATCGATGCAAATCCGATTGCAGTACACATGCGTCTCAGCCCACTGGACTTATACATAAAGGCCCCAACTCACACTGAAGTATCTGCTGAATTTCCATGCGTCTATTTATGATCTATTAAATTGAGCGTGCCCAGAACCTAAATCCAGCCAATACACCTTAATGTCCCCTCTATAAGCGCTACGTAATCTGATGGCGCTGTATAAAAACCTGTTAATAAATAAATTATAAGCTTTATCGGAATATTACCTTATATGATATTAATTCTAATGTACGATACGGTATCATTTCACCACTGAACAGCAACTGCATGCAACGGCATTTGTGATAAAATGTGATTGCTAGCCCTGGCCAATAGATAAACGCAATAATACATGGATTATGGATAATTCAGATTGCTTTTTATTTATCTTTAAATACATGTTTTTTCACTCTGAGGGCAGACAGAGCAGGTGACACAGGAAATCCTTTCGTGTTGCTTTCGGAAAAATGATACAAGTTAAATTAGGAAACTGGTTCACCCTACTAAACTAAATATGACTGCTCTAGTAACCTTGTATTCAAATCAGCAGATCAGAGGCTCGTCTGACTCACTGGATTACTCTTAGCAGCCTACAATGAGCAGGAACTGGATCTCAGTGAAACTGACACAGCACATCTTGCTTTATAGTCAACAAAACAAAGCTGGGAGATTATCTTGTCCCTGATAAACCGGTGCGAATGGGTGCTGGAAAACACCAGCAGGGCAGCAGCCTGCAGTCTGAGACCTAGTCATGTTTCACTCAGCTTGTAAACCCTTCCTGGAAATGTAATTCTTATGTATTGCAAATATAGTATACTATATTATATTAATCTCAGAAAACCTTGATGCTGGAAATGAATCTGCGACTTACTAGTGTGACTAATCCTATACATACAAATAAGAAAATGTTGACTGCATTGTTAATTATATGTCAATTTTTCAAATTAATTATTACAAATTTCAACCCGGATTCACAACCCCGGATGTATTGCACATACGCCCTAAATTTGCTGATAGTAGCTACTACGCATATAGGCAATCTATGTAACAAAACGATACATAGATTACGTAAAATACTACATGCGTAGTAGCTACTATCTGCAAATTAAGGACGTATGTGCAATACGTCTGGGGTTGTGAATCCAGGCCTTCATGCCAATTTAGGACAGGTAGAGTTTACAGTGTGGGTCATATAACTTACATTAATAACATCCAAACTAAACAGGTAAATGAGGGAAATAAACAAACTATTAAGCTTTCTTTGCCATCTACAAATAATTATAAAAAAAACTGGGAATTTTGCTAACTGATCTATAGGCAATTGCTTACCCGCTTACACAGATATTTAATGATGCAGGACCAGATCCTGAACTAAGCAGGATAGACGACTTATGCACGCTGGTGCTGTACATCCAGAACATCCGTAAGAGTGGCATGCCAGACCTCCGTGCGTAGTTTATGGTGGATTGGACTTCGTATTTAAATCGTATGATTATCTTGTCCGCACATTTAGACTTACGTGTGGGCAAGTTAAGGTAGGTGAATGGGAGAGTGCCCTCTCCACTCACGTACGGAACTTGGGAACAAGCGGACGAACGAAACTCCTATGTACATATATCAGTGTCGCACTGCTTCAGAGACTAGCAGAGCAGATTTAAAAACAGACATTACCTGGCCCATTGCCACTGCCAATAATGTTCAACAGCGGCTTGACCAGGCAATGTCTGTGTTCCATGAACTGTGCTTAAGTTCTGCAGCCAACAATGCGAAGAAAAAGAAAGAAGTAAAAAAGGTAACTTAAAGTTGTAGAAGAGGATAGAAGGGGTTAAATATCTTTATAATGGGCATATACAGCCCTATTACATAAATATCTTGGGTTAAAAGCTTGAGTGAAAATCATACAAACACCACACTTAATAAGGATTGGCAGAATCAGCTCAACTCCTTCCGTGAGAAATTTCAACATTTACCATTATTCAAACCCTTATATATGCCTTCCAAATACCCCTATATACCTCCACTGTGAGGAATCATGAAATGGCATCTGTGCTGCAGGTTTACACCTCTCTACTCTTACAAATGATAATTTTTTGCATATTTCTAAGAAAACCCTTAAAGATCAATGTAATAATTTGTGTCATTGGGTCAGATCCTGAAAAAAGCATTGAGACCAGTTTCTGCATTCCGCAAGAGGAAACAGGCCTCATTGCCTTCCCGCGCATGCGTGGCTATTTGATTTCGGGCATGGTACCACACCTCATGATGTAGGCATCCTTTCCGGAAAGGCTTTGCGGCGTCATCTGCCGTGCGTGCCTGAAGTACCCATGGTGGGCGAAGGATGCATGTAAATCATACAATAAAGGTTTGCTTATGCTCTTACATACGATTCTCAACTACGTACCCGTCCAGGGCCACCATCAAAAATAGTCACAAAGGGGGCAGGGCGCCACTGTAAAGCATTAACCTTGGGACAGTGCACGAAGTTGTTCCCTGTGCATTGACCCACAGAGCAAAGGTGAGTATCGTGGGCCCCACCAGCTCTGGGCCCTGGACAGTAGTCCCGGCTGTCCACCCCATGCAAGGTATATACTACCATACGAATACTTGCGATCACTACTAATTCAGGATCCGGTCCATTGATCTAATGTGTTACCTACTATGGTCTTATCCTTGAATACACATGAAACTGTCTCAAAGATTAAATGCATCTCTTGCACATTTAGAGCATAAGCAAAGAGGCATAGTCATTGTGTACAACTGTGCAACATTAATAGATGTACGTACTAGGGATGTACAGTAACTTGTATTCAAGGGGTGGGATACCATAAAACATTGCTTTTAACAACAAATTGTTAAATGGACATAAATTGTTATATGGAATTAAACAATTCTCTGTATGTTGATTATGGTAGCCATGCCTTATATATATATATTCCATCTCACATCTATGGGCTATGAGCCAATGTGCCATTCATGGGGGTATCACGGTGGCATGGCATGAAAGGGACGTGGTTAACTCACTGGGGGCGCAGCTGTGCATCCAAGTTTAAACCACTTTATATATGTTTAAACTAATATAAATATACATCCATATATATATATATATATATATATATATATATATATATACACACACACACACACACACACACACACACACAC
>WWET01000225.1:362617-378107 GCA_011038615.1 Limnodynastes dumerilii
TAGGGATCATGCCTTGCCACTTCATTGGAGTTCCCACCCCCAGGGGTCATGCCTTGCCACTACATTGGAGTTCCCACCCCTAGGGATCATGCCTTGCCACTTCATTGGAGTTCCCACCCCCAGGGGTCATGCCTTGCCACTACATTGGAGTTCCCACCCCCAGGGATCATGCCTTGCCACTACATTGGAGTTCCCACCCCTAGGGATCATGCCTTGCCACTTCATTGGAGTTACCAACCCCAGGGGGTCATGCCTTGACACTACATTGGAGTTACCACCCCGATGGATCAAGCCTTGTCACTACATTGGAGTTCCCACCCCCAGGTTTCATGCCTTGCCACTACATTGGAGTTCCCACCCCCAGGGGTCATGCCTTTGCCATTACATTGGAGTTTCCATCCCCAGGGGTAATGCCTTTCAACTACATTGGATGTTATCACTCATATTTATAGTTATTCAATATATACTCATGTCCAGAAAAAGCTATAGACAAGAGCATGTCAATACATAGTTAATAAATGCATACATTGCTTAATAGAGTTTAAATGGGAATTTTAAAATAAAAAACACAAACAACAACAACAAAAACCCACAAGAATGTTACATGAGCTTTTATATGCTTGTGGGCATGGCAATTGTCTCCTGGTACAATGAAAATAGCAGAATGTATTTTTCTTGGTCAATACTTTATATGTGCTTACTAATATTTTCTTTAAAACTGCTATAAATCCCTGTGGCTTGTTGGTATGGCTATGTTGTCTCTACCTGCTTTAGACGACCGTCCATGTGACCCAGGGGCATTTTAAGAAGTAAGAGGGCTCTTGTGCAGGATTTTTACATGGACCCCCCATCCCCTAGATTTTGGTGCAGAGTGTGTTCCACGGGACCCCCCAGTACTGACGGGCCCGTGTGCCCTGCACACTCTGCACCCATCATAGATACGCCAATGATGTGACCTCCTGCCCTGTGTCTATCTATATTTCATGCACAGATTAAATCTTATTTGCCATCCTCCTTTCCTGTACAAGTTTTCTTTTTCTTTTTCAGACACCAGTTTATTTAATCTTTGTAAGGGCTATTGGTTTATGTAGCAGTGGGACACCCACACTAAATGAGTGCCTCAAGGCAAGGGTTTCATGATATTTCATTCTTAGTCTGACTAATACAAAGTTTTGGCAATGGGATTTAATTTAATTGTTTTTGCATGTTATTTTTTTTTATAACAAAAAATGACTACTGTTTACAGACTGTCTCTTATTAATAAATGTAAATGAATCCATTATTACAAGGAGTCATTTTGATACCGATTGAAAATGCATGTCTTCTGTCAGAATGTGGTGTCATGTCCAGGAGGCAGGTCATTTTCTGAACCTTGCAGCAGCTAATGCTGTGGAGAATTCCAACACATTTATCTATGCTGTTGGGGAGGACAGAGAGGATCCTGACATCCTCAATGCAAAGTGTAATGAGAATTGTCTGCCAGTAAAGAATGTAATCATGGACAGATACCACTGACCAGAAAAGAGATGAGTCTATACAGTCTACAGGATTTACTAAAGCAAAATAGTCCGAAAATCGCCCAAAATGTCGACTCTTTAAAATATCCAAGTTTGACATCGCCATGGCGATTTTGAAAAGGTAGAGTAATTTTCCTCAACATGTCCATTGGAATCACTAGAGGCAGTCAGGTATTTCAACACTGCATGGAACAGCTGTTTGCTGGTTACCCATGGATGACAGCCTAATCTGTGGCAACACTAGGGAAAAACATGATCAGCATCTCTGCCTCATACGTAAGGGAGTATGTGAACTTCAAGCTTAATCCCTTCAAGTGCTGGTTTTGGATCAGAGGTTGCCTATGTGGGTCATGTGCTCATTATCTGAGCAACTTGCAATACAACACTCTTGGAGCTGTCTAAATTCATTCCACAGTACTTTGAAACTACAGCTTCCCTGTGTGAGCTTCTCCACCAGGATGCTGAGTAGTGCTGGCTGGAGACCCACACTACCACATTTAGCAATCTAAAAGCCATGATAAGGAATCTTCCAGTGCTGCAGTATTTCAATGTACAAAAACACCAGATTTTCTGTCTGCCTCCAGCACAATAAACAAGGGGCTTTTGTTTCCATGGATCTCAGTGACACCATGACATTGTATTTACAGATTGAGAAAGTATTGTTGGCATCTTTGTTTGTCAGCGGTTCCATAACTTTGTGTATGGTCAGCCTACCAGGGTAGAAAGCAGTCGTTCCTCACTATACTGCAAAATGTAATTTTTTTATGTTAGCTAACCTCCTCCTAAAAACTTCCTTATGACCTGCCTTCCTTCTATGGCATGGGGGATAAGTTCACTGTATCTGATGGCATAATCATGTGGGGTCAATGTTTTGTGATCCTGTATGCACTACCACAAAACTATACACAGCAATTGCAGGAAGTCCATCCAGGCCTAGAGTTCACCAAGCACATGTACAGTGACACTGAACGTGCTGTACTAACCTGTATCCAGTACAATGCCCTAAACCCACATCAAGAGAAGGAGCCACTACAGTTACATGATATATCTGAAATGTTCTTATCCTTGAAGATGATCTTTTTGAGTGGAGGGAAAAGGAGTAATTAGTTCTAGTTGATTCATACTCAGGGTGTATTGAGATCAGCTACCTTTCCAGACTCCCAAGTCTAATGATTATTTTAAAGCTTAAAAGGCACAAAGAGATCATTTGTCTTGCCCTGCTGATCTTATGCAACACACCCAGGGATGGTCTACCATCCCCTGCACAGTGGCTTTCAGTACAAAGCACCTTTACCTGTAATCAAATAGCAAAGCAACTGCTGCATTCAAAGGTAGAGTTATAAGTTTTAGACACCATTAAAAAGTGGAGGACGACTAAAAAAGAGCTATATGACACACCAGGTGCTGCCAATATCTCCCAGTCACATTAAAAAAGGCAACAGTTCAAAGCAGTGCAAGCCACCACAACAGCTATGTGGCACAATCTGATGGGACACATTATGAGTGCAACTTATTGAACTTTGCGGAAACAAACTTGCCAAGGCCAGATCCTTCAAGTCCTCCCATAGGATACACTCCAAGCACACCAGGTTGCAGTGCAGGTTTAAACCCTATAGAACATCCAATGTCTTGAACACTGATAGAAGCTCATGACCATTTATACAGAGCAGAACCATCTCAATGGCAAACGCAGGATCTTGAAAGGGGGGTTTCCAATGCGTGTAATACATGTGGGGTATATTAGCATACCTACAAAGAACAAAAAAGGTCCGGCGCTCCAAACATACATTATATAACACTATGGGGTCTATTTACAAAGTTAATTTTCATGTGATAATGCCCATTTTCATGTGAAAATGGACATTATCATATGAAAATGAACTGTTTCTTATTTACAGACTATAGATCACCATGGAAAATAGTAGTTTCCATGGCGATCCATGTTACTATCTGGAGTCTCCGCTGGCCCGTTCATTTCAGAGCGGGCCAGCGCTTGCTTATATTAACAAAGCCTCGGAGCGGAGTTTTACACTCCGTTCCAGTCGTAAAACTAACATCAGCTCAGGCTGGCGTTGGGGGGTATCTCTCCAGTGATGTCCCCATATACCCCTCTTTATTTATTTAATATCTATTAGGGGGAGGAAAAGGGGGGTATGTATGGGGACACTGCTGGAATACCGCTATGTGTTAAAATGTTAATTATATTTTTATGTAAAAATGTAATAAATACACCTATAATATATAAAACTGTTAAAAATTTAAAAAAATATCAAAACTTACCCGTTCTGAAGAAGCGTCGGACTTAGTCCAGATATGAAGACACTGCGCATGCACAGTGTTTTTTCATATCTGGACCTGAAATTTTCTAAGTGAGGAAACAGAGTCTCTGCCCATGCACATACTCGTATGAATGAAATGTCCTGCGATGAGCAGAGACATCATCGCAGGACCTCGCAGGACCTCGCAGGTAGGGTGAATAATAGTAAATTTAATGAACGATGCTGCCAGGCTCGCTGCGAGGAGAAGCGAGCCTGGATCTGCATTGTTCATTAAAAACTGATCTCATAGGTAAATAGACCCCTATGTGTCAGCACATAAATAAAAAGGAGGTTTAGTTCACAATATAGCTATTTTGGGTTAAGCCCAGCAGGTACCTCCTGTAGGTGAGTCCCTAGCCATTTGCTATATGTGTACACAGGAGGTCTCTGTTAAGACACTACCTGCATTTGAACAGTGTGCAGCGGCCATTTTTGGGGAGGGGTCAAACTTCCAAATGAAACTAAACAGTAGCAAGAAAAATGGCTGCGCTTCTGGTTCAACAAATTAAATGTGCGCAAGTGTATATATAAATATTGAGGTGCAGCCAAGGACCAAAGTGACCACTATGTAACTACAAAGAACAAAAAAGGTCCGGCACTTCAAACATACATTATATAACACTATGTATAACACTATGTATGCTATATTAGCATACCTCACAACATTTGAGTGTGAGTGTGCGTATGTTAGGGAATTAGACATAATGTAGCAGGGGTTGATGTGAAGGACTTTCTAAAATTGGAAAGAGCTACTTAATATGATGCACTGTTAAAAATAAAACATATGTAAAATGACAATACTGATATCACAGTCATACAATCTGACTGCCAAGACATCTAAGACGTTCTCTGTGAAAGCAGGATTTACGTTTATAATGTAGATTTGAAAATAATAAAAATGTTACCTTAAGGAATTGCGTTGGTTACTGGCTGTTACATGTCTTGTTTTTGATATTTTTAGTAGGTGCTTTATAAGTTACTTCCATCACACATTAAAATAGTAGTTTTATTTTGAAGGTACACTTCTAATAGCAATAGTAGAGCACATTACACAATGGACCAGAGCCTGTGTCAGTGCATAAACACTGTTGAATTTGTTATGGCCGTTCACCATCCCCACATGCTTCCCTATTGCAGCACGACCATTACCAACATCGTTCCTAATTAGCCTAATTAGCTGACATACGCACACAACTATGAACCTAAAGATAAGGCAGCCCTATGGCATTCGTAGGTTAAGATAAAAAGCTGAAAACCTAGGGTGTGTCAGGGGAGTGGGTATGCTACTTGGCGTAAAATAAGGAGCAGGAAAGCTGCAATACCATTCATCTGCAAATGTCTTCTTCTGCATATGTCAACCTGGCTGCCATTGCATGTGGTCACAAATAGATTGGAGAAGTGGAGATTTGTCACTGACACTGTTTCGTGGAACAACTCACACATGCATTGTGGAAACTGTGGCCAGCATCCCACTGGAGCATGGAGCTGGATGTATCATTTGCAGCATTGTAAAGTGACTGCTACAGCACCCAGTTTATCTAGGAGATCCTTTTATGCAACCAAATAATTAATTGAATATAATCGTGTTTTTATACTGTTTAACTATTATACAGCAATATAATATCATTTCCATGCCACAGGTATTTACTCAAAAGCCATTTTAGAAGCCAATGAACCAAGCAGAATATATTTATTAACATATAAACATCATATCATATATCATATCATATCACATCACATCACATTGTATCTGACAATCCAACTTCTCAGCAATGTTTGACACTATGGGCCTGATTCAGTTGAACGCGAAGTGTATTTTTTCTGCATTTTCGCGTATTTTGCTAATTTGCATATTTTTTGGGGTGCAAATTTTTTGGTCCCCATTCAATTCCGTTTTTTTCCCGCATTTTTTTTGGTCTATCGCGCGTATTTTTTGTCCCTATTTAAATGCATTGCAAGTGCAAATTTTTTTAATTCAATTGCGTTACATGCATTAAAATTTGCGCGTTATTATACATAATTTTTTGCACACCTCATCAAGGTGCGTATTATGACATGTGAGGGTGAAATTCATGAAAACGTTCAAGTGTACAGCTCCTCTATGCTCCTGATCACCTCCCAGCACAGTGGCAACAGAAATGTGATACTCCACATAAATCTATGCAGCCTGCAACTCAAATAAATTGAAGTATACAGCAGATGGAATACAGGAAATGTTGGTGGTAGGATTTTTATGGTTACATAATGCCACATTCTTGTTAAATAGCTGTAGGTTAAAAAATAACTAAAAAGTAGTAAAAGCAGGAAAAGTTATTTTCTATTATTCTCTTCTACAATAATATGTAATTACTGAGTTGCTGCAGTCTAATTTTTGACATTCAAGTGCTGACATTTGTTATTGCATGGGTAAAGATACAGAAATACATGCGCGTATTTTATAACGGGAGGGAAGCTTAAACACGAGTGCTAACAAATTCGCTCATGATCCAATTAACACGCGTTGGAGGCGGGGGGACATTTCTAATTGAATTACACTTATTTTTTCGTGCAAACGGTGCGTATTTTATACGTGCGTATTTAAAAGAAAATACGAATTAGGCCCTATGGCTTTCCGTTCGTGTGGGGTCCAAGAGAGGGGGGCACAAGATAGGGCAGTGAACTCCCCCTGCCACTCCCCTCTCTCAGGCGGATTTTTGTGTGACTTACACTGCTTTAGGGCAGCTTTAAATCACACGAACAGATCAGCGGTCCATCCGACCACTAATCCGCTCATAAATAACATATCCCTCCCCTAATGTACAATTTAAATGCCCCCTGCCCACCTTGGCAGACGCAGTGGAAGCACATCCCCTTTGTACCACCTGCATAGACCTGTCAATCAACCTCACTGCCCTAGCACAGAACAATCTACATTGTATCTGTGGTCAGCAACATCTCCTGTATTAGCATCAGCACAGTATATTCCCTGCTTAGTGGCGAGACACACTCTCATGCTACTAAGTATGTACAGCAGAGAGGGCACAGTGAGGAAACAGACATAGTTACAGTCCAGGTATATAGAGAATTGTCTTCTGAGTGTAATGAGGGTACAGTATGTGGCACAAAGGGACAGAACCTCCCATTCTAGGCATGGTATTGCTAGAAGCTATTATATGTAATGAAAATAACAATTGACATAATTAAGCAAACAACAATATAAGAACATAAGGAAAAGGAGATAAAGTGTAAATCAGAGAATATAGACTAAGGACAAAACATGTGTTTTCGTTCATGGGGCAGCCAGTTTAAACTAGAAGGGATTTATAAGGGACAAGCTGTGACGATAGTGTGTCTGCTTTTAAATCAGTTGCAGGCCATTGTAGTAGATAATAACCAAACCTTTACCATATTTATTTTTCCAAATCGGAATATTCACTGTTATAAACATGGAAGTCTTCTGTTTCTTTGACGTTTTCCTTTTAATTTGGAAAAGTCATTATTTTCACTACGTAGGCAGGGATCAATTACATGACAAGCTGAAAATGACCAGAAATGTTTATTTAAAACAAACCACATTGCCACCAAGAAGGAACTTAACACATTGGCAAGGAGATCTTTGTCACCTTTATTGCTGGCCTACCTCTAGTCTATTAGAAGCTTTTCAAAAGCAAACTAAAAATGGACCAGCTTTTGACCTCCAATCTCTGCTGCATCTTCATTTGGATCACCAAGTGCAACGTAGATCCAGTGCCAGATCCCTGCAGCAGCCTAACTCCTGTGCGAATAAGGTGGAGTTACAAGTGCAGGACCCTCCCTTAATATTCCTGCTTCATCCTCCATGGGGATGGTGTTGAAATTCTGATTGTACTTAACCCAGCCCTTAATGTACAATTTAAATCCCCCCCCTCCCACCTTGCATGCTCACTGTATGCAACTTGATCCACTCTGAACCTCCAACGGAAAAGCTTCCAGCATGGTAATCTGGAGCCTGGGGATACAGGTCAATGCTGGAAGCCTTATGTGTGCAAGGTCTGGATTCAGATGTCTGTATGCCACAGGAATTCTGCAAGCTGCATGGCGAATTCAGGTGAATATCTGGCAATGTGCAGGATCATGCTAGATGTTCTGCAATGGTTCTCCAGGCTTACAGAATTTTGTTCCATAATCCTGGAGATCCGTCCAACACATAGGTGTATATATAATGGGTGCAGGGTGTGCAGTGCACACGAGCCCCTCAAAACAGGGGGCCCTGTGGCATTCATACTGCACCCAGGGTTAGCAGGGGAAGGGGGGCCATTTGGTTTCTATTTCTTCCCTCTAAGATCTTCCAGAGGGAATAAATAGATGCCAAATGAGCCCCAATTCCCCTGCAGTGGGACTTTCCCTATTCGCGGACCAAAAAAGGGGCAGGGCTTATAGCGCAAATAGGCCCCTGCCCCTTTTAAGGTCCGCGAATCGGAATAGTCCTGTCTCCGGTAAGGTGGGGGGGGGGGCATGTACAAATCCTGCACAAGGGTCCCCTCACTTTTTTAAAACGCCCCTGGTCCAACAGGGCTGCGCATCCCCTCTAACCACTTAAACTCTGTAAGGTGGGTGGGGGATTTTACATTGTGGATGGGTTTACCATTTCTGTTTACCCCCCTCTTCTGTGCAGAATGTCTCACCTCCGTGTGGTCACATAACGCACAAAGGTCTGAATCTGGCCCAAAGTGCTGAAACCGCTCACATTTATTTAGGTCTGGATATGGTCCAACAACATGAATTGTGTCAGCAACTTATACATTACACCATAATGTCAATACTTTAATATGGTGAATTAATCAAATACTCTTCAACTTGGTTCAATTATCTTTCAGAATTGCTAAATGAATACCTATTTTACTAATGATCGTAACACCTTTAAAGCAGTGTTGACCACAACATTTCACTATTTATATAATAGAAACATATCCGTACAATACAATTGCATAAGTAAATAAATGCACATATTTATCCAATGCACAGCCAGTTTTTTTTTCCATAGGAAGAAACCATTTGAACTCAGAAACAACATTTAAACAGACGTGGAACACAGAACACAAAACCCAAAGCCCCATCAATACTCTATACTGAATAATAGATTCCTATATAGTTTGAAACTTCCACATGCATTATTTTTACCTTAAAACAAAAAAATTAAGTTCAAAAAGTACATAAACAGAGACAGTATGAACAAAAGAAAAGAAAAAAAGACTTACAGAACATTTCATTAAAAACATTTCACTAGTTGTAATACCCTACTAAGCAGCAGGGTGGCAGAAGCCAAGAGATGCCATTGTAGGCAGTAAGAAGGAGACAATGGTATTTAAGAGGGAAGGAAAAGCCCATGATGGAAGAGGGCCCTGCTTGTCAGAGCTTAAAGACGTATACAGAAAGAGCAGACATACAAAGATACACAGTAGAGGAGTGAGCAAGGAATATGTTGCAATGGGTTAGGGTGGGAGTTGGAAGTTGGACTTGAGAGTCCGATTGATGTTTTGTAGAGAGAGGTGGAGAGTCTGATAGAGAGAGTTCCAGAAGAAACAAGCAAAGTTTTGGAGGTGGGAATAGTAACTAGAACAGAAAAGGCATAGATATACATGTTGTTTTGGTACCTCGGGATTACCTGGACTGAGGACCGGGGTGACCGTGGGTAGAGGAAGGAAGTGTTACAGCAGACCGGGATTACCCCCACAGGGGACCGGAGTGGCTGTGAGAGAGCAACAGACGGGCAACCCCAACTGGACGCAGAGCCTGAATTCCAGACCTGGTCTTCGCTAGAGCCCCTAAAGTTGGGGATAGACTGGAGCTGCAAGGAACCTGTCAGGATCCGGGACCAGAGGGGTAACTCCCGGGAGAGGAGATTAGAAGTAAAGGAGGAAATTAGTGGTAAGACAGTAGGAAAGAGGAGTAAGCGGGAAACAGATCGAACCGGAAGAGACCGGCCTGCGACAAACCACGCTGAACGTAAAACAGAGACCAAAGACATAGGAGGGTAACGAGATGGACGAGACTTACTGACGGACTAGGGCAACTACACACACACACACACACTCACACCAGCAGGGACCCCAAAGGGTAACACAGACACTCACACAGGAATAGGCAAGGATTAATACAAAGGGTTAAGATAACAAGGTGGGAGAAGAGGTAATGGAACAGGCAGGAGAACAATGAGGTACAAGGCAGGATAATGCTGGGTCAATCAGGAACAGAGCAAAATGCAAAGGCAGAGAGAAAGATAATAAGGCAGGCACAGATTCTGACACGGCAATCTATAACCGGCACCAGAGAGAGGAACGCGCTAACTTAAATAGAGGCTGCTAGCCTCTGATAGGCTAGCAGCCGACAAGCCTCCAATGGGACCTCTCCTGGTCCGGGGGGAGTGATGTAATCTATGACTGCATGTGCACGCGCCCGCCCGAAGCTCCGGCAACGAGACCACGTGGGTTTGTTTACATGCCGAGAACGGCATGTCGGCAGGAGCGGAGAGTGAGGAGAGGCATGTGGTGAGTGGCAGGCGCTGAACAGAGGAACGGGAGAGATGAGTATCGCTGCGTGTAACACATGTGTTATTTGTAAGTGTGGGAGAGTGACCCATTTTCTCAGGAGTGATGCCTATATTTTGTGTACCATCTATTGACTTCATTCTTCAAAACAAGGTATAAGCAAAGAAGCTACCAATAAAGTAGTTGGGATGGAAACAACTTATAGCCAATCGGATCCCTGGGGCTGTATTGTAAAGTATCATATATTTGCAAATATGTGTAACAGACATTTCTGCATTTTATGTTACAGATAGAATAGTATAGTCTGTTACTGGTAATGGCAGTGTTGCTGCAGCATTTCCTTGCCTTTGTTTCTCGCTGGCAGATTACCCCGATCTTTCATGCTTGTTCTGTGTGAATATTACTGAAAACACACCAGTATTCCAACACACCCAGGTGAATATCTAAACACAAAATATAACCTATACTATATATAACAGTCTACATGAATATATAAATAGTTTCATATCATGGCAGAAACACTGGGTTGGTGGAGCAACTTAACAGCCACAGCTACAAGCCCTTAATAAAATGTGTTTGTGGATGAAGGCATTTCTTACTTCCTAGGTAACTGAGGCCTCTACTGAGAGGCACCAAAAAGTTTGTGTATGGTGAATCTTGGATGCATTTGATAGGAGCCAGACAAGCTATGGTTTATTTTTAAAGCTTTGCACTTCTTTTAAAAATAAAATTAGCTGAGGTTAGTTGCACCATTCCTAAGTTTGCTAAAGTGTAAGGCATGGTTGCCAACTTTTGCAAATGAATATCAGGGAGATTTTGATACCACTATCAAGGCTGCACCAAAGGGGTGTGTCCTGTAGTATCAAAGGGGTATGTCCTGTAGTGTCAGTGGGGTGTGTCCTATGAATAGCTCCACCCATGGATGTGTCTAACACTAACAGGCAAACTCTTTCTCAATAAGAATAGCAGCATCAGTATTTATTGATAGTTAAAATGTCACTGAATAAATATTTTCAGTATTTGTTGTGCATACTCTGTATAGGAGATCAATGACGTGTAAGGTGATGGTTTCTCACTGCCTATCTCTTCACACTATATTTATATTTTGTTTTTTATGTGTGAGGTACTTTTTTAAGCTTTGTACTTAAAAATAAAATTTTGTAGGGATGCATCAGTGGGTGTACTGAACTAATAAAAAAGGTAGTGAGATCCTTTTGTAATAAGCATCATAAAAGTAATCATAATCTTCTCATGGTCTATGTAAATGAATCTCTCTCTCTCTCTCTCTCTCTCTCTCTCCACACAAATATATATTTTGCAAAAAAAAAGTCACTCCTGCAGCATTTAAAAGTTTTCAGAGACAACTTGTCTGTTTTCTTTCTTTTCTCAGAGATGTAATCATGCACGGTGTTAATATCATGTAAAAGTACACTTTTTTTTTTTTACATAAGTTTATTAAAGGTTGGTCTTGCCATAGGTGGTACAAAACATTCATCTTTCAACAAAAATATAAAATAAATATAGAGAAATAGGTATACTCTAATTATTATTATTAACAATAAAATAGAGCTATGGGACCTGATTCAGAGTATCGTACCCTACGTGCTATTCAGAGTGGGCTATAGGATGCACGGAAGTGCATCCTTGAATAGCCCCTATTCAAATTAGCCTGTGTGATTGCGCATTGCACAGGCACGGATCTCTGAATCCGGTCCATAGTGTGGTAGATGCCTTAGAAGTTGGAGACCATCTAGGGGGTAGAAAAAAAACAGAACACTGAGAATTAATTTAGGGTGTGGGTAATAGGGAGGGTCGTGTCATGTAACTGCTATGTTATTTTCTCCATTCAAGCTACAAACCATACATAGATCTGAAGGGTAGGCAGGCTGGGGGGTTCAGGATGCTTCCATTTTTTTGCTATCAGGCACCTGACAGCAGAAAAGACATGGCCTGTCAGTTTCCTTGAAGGACTGTCCACCTGATCAATAGGATGACAAAGCAGGAAGGCCCAGGGATTCTTCTGGACCGGCATAGAGAAAAGGGAGGAGAGAAGGGCCGTAACCCTGTCCCAGAAGGAGGAGACATTTGGACACATCCACCAAATATGTCCACATCCTCGCCAGCAGGTTGGAGTAATAGTGGGATACATTCTGGCGAGCTTATCTGGGATAAGATACCAGCAGAAGTAGAGTTTATAAGCATTTTCTTTAATTAGGGTGGATATAGAGCAAGTGGCAACATATTCTCTAATGGTCTCCTAATAATCCTCCTCAGGAGGCAGGCCCAGGTCCCCCTCCCACTCCCTCTCGGGTCTGTGGTCCTCTTCCAAGGTGACATCTAGCAAAGAGCTATATAAGAATGATATACAACTGCGGCGCAACAGGGAGGTTAAGGAGTGGAGGCTTAGAATAGAGAAATAGATACCTGTGAGGTATCAGCAATGTGAAGGGCCAAGAAGTGTCAGAGCTGGGGGAATTTTAGAAAGTTCAGATGTAGGAGTGGGAATTTAGTTCGGAGATCCCTAATAGATTAGAGTGTACCATTGTGGAGCAGATTGTTAGGAAACTGGACACCTGCAGAAATACATCTTTGGGAATAGCTGTGAGACAGGCCAGTGGAGAAGTTGGGTTATCCCAGAGTGGGAGAATATAGATTGGGTTCAGGGGAATTTTTAGGAAGAGTCTGTAACTGTTCCATATGGTAAGGACAAATTTAGTATTTGGCAGGCGCTCAGCCAAGGGAGCAGCCACATGGGCAGGGGACCCCATAAAAAGGATAACGATGATAGTTGGTGATGGGCTGCTTCTATGTCCACCCAGGAGAGTAAGGAATGGGGGGGGGGCGGGGGACTGTCCGCCCAGGAGAGGGAGAAATGGGGGACAAAAGACACAACAATTTGGCTGAGATGAGCTGCATAATAGTATAGTTTTATGTCTGGGAAGCCTCTTCCACCTCCCCTGGTGGGGTTTTTTGAGAATGGAAAGACGTATTTTGTATATTTTTGGCATTCCAAATGAATTTTGATATAGCCCTCTGAAGAAATATGATTTCTGACAGGGGGACCCACACTGGCAGGTACTGGAAATAATAAAATCGTTTTGGGAGAGTATTCAATGTAAAAGTACATTTAAAGTAATCGTGTATGGGGTTAATATCATCCATTGCTTCTGCATATTCTTTTTATGTTCCTGACCACAGAATTAACAGATCATCTATGTAAACTGTATATATGAAGATTTTATCTTTAGATCTTGGATTCAATAACAAAAAAGTTGTTTCTCCACCTGGTGCATGTACGCATTTGCAAATGACGGAACCACAGGTGACCCAATTGCACAGGTTTGTAAGAAGAAACAGTTGTCAAATAGGAAATAGTTCCTTACCAACCTTAACTCCAGTAACATCATAAACAGGTCTATTGATGGACCTACATACAATGACTTATCCATAATCAGCTCTCAAGTGGCTGTTAATTCCTCTGTGTGTGGAATGTTTGTGTGCAAGCATGTGACGTCAATGGTAAATAGTAACAAATGGGCCGGTAAAATCGGCAGTTCCTGTAGTTTGCACAGAAGATGACCGGTATATTTCAAAAAGGTGGATAATGACTGGGTACATGGTTGGAGAATGACTGAATACATGGTTGGAGAAATGCATCCAGGAGTTCAACAATCAGATGGTACAGGGACCCCTGGGCAGAAAGAATAGGGGGATGCTGTGGATCCTTGTGCATATTTGGAAGAGTTTACAGAATTGATACTTTTACCTTTGTGATAAGCCACTTGTTACAGTATTTTATGAGCCTGTGCCGCTGACTCTAAAATGTCATCTAACTCTTTCTTATATTGTATAGTGGGATCACCAAATAAGTTCTTGTAAGTCTTAGCCTCTGCCAGTTGTTTATAAATTTCATCTCGTTAATCCTTGATGTTTTGTATTACAATTGCCCCGGCTTTATCTATAAAGATCAAGGTGGGGCGAATAACAATGTCCGTGTAGTTTGATATATTTTTCACAGCTTGGCGTTCGTCAACAGAGAGAATGTGTTCCCCTTTCCGTAGGGATTTCGTAGATTTGATTACCACATCGTCTAGAAGTCTTGCAAAACATTTGATGGACGGGTTGTGGGTTTAAGGATCAAACATAGATTTTTTTTTTAAATGCCTGGTATTGTACTGGGAGTTCAGACTCAGTACTGCTTTAATTGCTTCACTGCTAAAATGTTTCAGTTGTCTCATCAATTTAAATTGATCAATCCTCCATTTAAAAGCATCACCTCAATGGAAGGTATAAATCCCCACCCCCCTCTTCAATATCATGGTCTCTGGCGCTGCCAGGCTTCTATCCGATAAATTGCAGACTCTGCAAGCTCTGTTCTTTGATCTGCTGTTGGAGGTGCCTACATTGACCGCCTCTTCGCATTGAATTGCGTCTCTTTGTGTTTTGGTCAAACTGGTGCCTGGTGCCTGATGGAGATTTGCCTAAAAAACCTTGGGCACTTGTGTTGAAAGCTCGTTTTATGTCTGTCTGTCTGGAGTACCAATATTCTGTCTTGTCAGCCAATAACATATTTTTGTGTATGCAGTGTGGTGTCTAAATTGGCGCTGCCGTTCCCACTGCGTGGATGCTGCCTGTTAACCACCCTTGTGGCTTCCCATGGGAAATCAAGTTTTAATGATACAAGCACAAACACAAAATGTCATTCAAAAGCTGTACAGCTTGAAATGAATAAGGATAAAATAAGTGCAATCACATATATGTATAAGCACAAATGTAAAACAAGCAATATTCAAATGCAATCTTCCAATGTGAGTCAATTGGTATGTCCGTGCCACAGTGTACAGGTCTGCACAGAACATGGCTGGAGTAAGGTGATAAATAATCCTAGACCAAGTATATAGTTCCACTGTTTGGTCAATGGTGAAAAGTTACAGGCCAGTTAAGGCTCTAGATGCAATAAATAGTCGCTGGATTCAGTGCTGGTCGCGGTCTATGCCGAGCACGATAGCTGTACAGTCAATACAAACTGAGAAAGTGAAATAAAAGTGGATACCTTCTGCTGCAGTTGACAGAGACTTCGGGGGATATACTCCTAGTAGTTAGGGTGCTGGACTCCGATTGTGTCGGTACTTTCTGATCGCCTCTCTCG
>WWET01000225.1:432181-452306 GCA_011038615.1 Limnodynastes dumerilii
TGGTAACGAGCACCAGGACAGGAGATGCTATAACCTGCGCCATCCTTTCTGCAGCGTGGAAAGAAATAGAAGGGCTCAGCAAATCAGCTGGGAGGACAGCCGAAACACCTCCCTAAGAACTATACGCCCCATAATGCCTAGCGACTGGCGCCAGAAGGAAGACGCGCTAGGGAACGGCACGCTGGCGACTAACAATTTCTAAAATCATTTATATTTACATTGGTAAGATTTATCCTGTATATTATTACCGTATATACTCGAGTATAAGCGTTAAATTGATAGTAGGATCATGGAATGTGGGAGGTATCCATTCCCCCATCAAGAGAAAATGGATGTTAACGTACATAAAAAAGAAAGAAATAGATTTAGCTCTAATTCAAAAAACTCATTTGATGGGTGAGGAAATTATAAAATTAAATTTGCAGGGTTACAAGATGATATCCTCGGCGGCATATTCAACAAAATCCAGAGGTGTCGCTCTTTTAATCCGTAGTAATATCCCTATTACTCTTCATTCCCAAATATGTGACCTGGAAGGTAGATATCAAATTATAGAGATCTCTATATTTGATAAAATTTGCAAATTGTACGCTCCCAATATTTATAACAAGTGAATTTTTCTTACTTTTGATATGTAAGGTAATAGGCAGCATTGACGCTTCGATCATTGTCGGGAGATTTCAACTTAGTTGCCTCACAAACTAATGATAGACAAATAAAACGGGGAGGTATGAGAAAACTACCTAAACTGGGTATCTATCAGTTTTCGAAAAAGTTACAGTTGATGGATGCCTGGCGTGTCAGACACCCCACGGCCAGTGAATATTCTTGTCTTCCTGTGGCCTATGGAACACTTTCACGTATTGACTATATTCTTATATAGTAATCTTTAATTCCCTTGATGGCAAAAACTGAAATAGAACCCATAGTCGTTTCGGATCACGCACTTGTGTGGTTACAAGTGGAGTGGGGACATATAAATAGAGGGTTAAGGCAGTGGAGATTCCAGCATTCTTATCTAATTCCCTTAGGTTTAGAGACTAAACTCCCAGTGGGCTTTATTTCTTTCAAAAAATAATAGTCATGAAAATAATCTTCAATTGTTTTGGCAGACCTTTAAAGCTGTGATTAGAGGGCCAATTATCTCTTACTCTGCAGAACATAATAAAAAGTTAAATAAAGAATACTCATCCTCTCTAAGGGTCTTATCAGAGTCATATCAAAGGTACTTAACTAATCCCATCGTCCCAAATATTCAGGATTATAGAGCAAAACAAATACAATTTGAGGGGGTACTAAACCTCATGGGAGATGGTATTCGTCGCCATAGAAATCTTACTTTTTTTAAACCTGGCCACCTGCTATCTAATTTGCTTAGAGAAAAAATGGTTGTACCATCATTACTTCTTTGAAAGATAAAGATAGAAATCTGTCACACAATAATGAGGAAATAGAGGGGATATTAAAAAACTTTTATGAGGACTTATACACTCACTACACACACACTATTTTTGGACTTAATAGAAGTTCCCAGGATATCTCCTGATCAAGCTGATTCTCTGCTCACCCCTATTTCTACTGAGGAGATTAAATTGGCTATCAAAAACTTGAAACTGATGAAAGCTCCGGGACCTGATGGGTTCAGCTGTGAATTTTATAATATCCTATCTACAGAAATATTGAGCACCCTTTAAAATTTATATAACTCCAAACTAGTCCAAAAGAAGATCCCTATATATTTGAACGCAGCGGTCATGATAGTCCTGCCCAAACCAGTTAGAGATTTAACTTCACCTGCCTCATATAGATTGATAACTTTACTAAATATTGACTACAAAATATTGACCAAAATTTTGTCTGAGAGACTTAAGAAAATTTTACCAAGTGTGATTCATGAGGATCAGACGGGGTTCATTTGGGGAAGAAATTCTGTGTTGAATATCAGAAAGATACTCACAGTAATTCAGCATCTTGAGCTTTTGAAAGACAATGAGCCCCGTCTGATTCTCTCTTTGGACACCGAAAAGGCATTTGATATGGTCACATGGGATCACTCATCACGTTAACAAGATTTGGTTTTCCCCAAGGTTTTTCGGATTTATTATTCACATTATATTCAGATCCCTACACACAGGTAGTTGGAAATGGTCTCATTTCCCCATCTTTTATCATTCAAAAAGGAACTAGACAGGGCTGTCCGCTGTCCCCTCTGTTATTTGCTTTGGCTCTGGAACCTTTAGCAGTGGCAATTTGTCAATCTATGGAATTTCACGGAATCAGAGTGGGGAGGGTAGAACTGAAGCTTGGTTTAGTTGCAGACAATATACTTTTGCTAATTGAACAGCCTAATAAATCAATTCCAAATATTTTGTATCTAATACAGGAGTTTAGTGCTTTTGCTGGGTATAAGGTCAACTTTAATAAGTCTGAAGTAAATCCCAGATAATCTCAGGTCCACTCATAACTTAAACATTCAAACTAGCGAATAACCAATTAAGATATCTAGGTGTACAGCTCACTTCTACTATCTCAACCCTTTATAAAGCAAATTTTGTTCCATTTCTTAAATCTATAGCAACGACAGTTCAAGGGTGGATGGATCTTCCTTTATCATTATTAGGTAGAGCTGCAGTAATTAAGAGTGTTCTTTTTCCCAGACTTTCATATATAAATCAAATGCTTCTAATAATGCTGTATAAATCTGATATCATAAAATGTACTAAGCTGTTTTCTGGGTTTCTTTGGTAGAATAAGAAGCCCAGAATAGCTAAAACAAGGTTACAATGAAAGCGTAAAGATGGAGGTCTAGGTATTCTAACTTTTTAGCTAAACAGAATTTCACAAACAAGGGCTTGGAGCATGAAACTGTGAAACCCTATTCCCTAGCTGCCCTAATACATTTACCCTGGAATATTATACCAGAAAATCTATTTCATAATGTCTTATTTGGGGACACTAATAGAGCATGGGTGGCCCTACATAAGCGGTGCAAAAGCGACTATAAAAGTACAGTACACAATACTTTGTGGGGCAATTTAGCTTTTGAACTGTGCATGTCTAATGTCAGCTATAAAACATGGAGAGAGAAAGGTATATCGGCAATTCGGGATGTATTTGACCCTGGAGGCCAAATATATTCATTTCAAAAGTTAAAAGAGAAATACTCCCTATCTAATTCACATTTTTACATGTATTTACAAACAAGACATTATGCCCAATAACTTAAGAATAATATAAAAAAAAAGAGACCATCCAGTTGGGGGTGTTGTTATCATTTTTATCTTCACATCACTACCACATTAGACATTTGTACAACATCATCATAGAATTAGAAATTGAAAAATCATGGATACAACCTTTTAAATCCTGGAGTGGGGAAATACCATCATTGCCCTCCTCAGTCACTTTTCTAAAATATTACGATAAGTCTATGAAAATATCAGGCTCTGCAGCCTTACAAGAAATTCATCTTAAAACCATAAATAGGGTTTACATATCTCAGGCCCAGAGGTACCATATGGTTTCAGAAGAATCGGGTAAATGCCCAAAATGCCATGCAAGTAGGGCGACTTTCTTTCACAATATGTGGGAATGTGGGAAAATTAGCAGATTTTGGTATAAAGTAATAAAGTTTATAGCTAATATATTTAAAGTGCAGGTAACTCTTGACCCACAGGCAGAAATTGAAAAATCATGGATACAACCTTTTAAATCCTGGAGTGGGGAAATACCATTGCCCTCCTCAGTCACTTTTCTAAAATATTACGATAAGTCTATAAAAATATCGGGCTCTGCAGCCTTACAAGAAATTCATCTTAAAGCCATAAATAGGGTTTACATATCCCAGACCCAGAGGTGCCATATGGTTTCAGAGGAATCGGGTACATGCCCAAAATGCCATGCAAGTAGGGTGACTTTCTTTCACAATATGTGGGAATGTGGGAAAATTAGTAGATTTAGGTATAAAGTAATAAAGTTTATAGCTAATATATTTAAAGTGCAGGTAACTCTTGACCCACAGGCCCTACTGTGGGCGAATTTTGATAACTGGGTAGAGATCTTGAGGGTAAGGGCAGTTATTCCATTGTTAACAATTATAGTCACTATTAGAAGGAAAATTATACTGCAATTTTGGATTAAATCTAAGTCTCCATCTATTGGACAGATGAAAGAAGATTTTTTAGAATTGTTATATATAGAGACGTGCAACCTTATCAGATGTGGAAAAAGGGATTTATACATTTCATAAAAAGTGGGGTACTTGGGGTACTTACATAAACTACTTGCCCGTAGACCAACAAAATCATATCTATAATCTTTTGATTCCTTTTTGGTTCCTCCTTCTAAATATCCATCAGGAGAGAGATCAGGCTGATCAATAAAGTTGATATTAGATTTTCCAGAGTATATGCAATTCCAGGTTACAAACTGAATAAATATTCTAGTGAAACGTTTATATGGGAGATAGAGTGGATCCCCTTTTTCATTTAAACGGTCATAATAATTAGATTTTGTTATTAAATTGTGTTTTGTTCTCACCTTTATGTTTTTTCTTTTTCTTTTTTCTCACTATAATAGTAGATTCATAGATTGTATATAATATCAGACTATTTTGGATCCGAGCAATTGGCCTATTGCTTAGAATTAAATTCTCATATGATCCAATTAATTTGTTTACATAGAGGTTTAACTGTATAATTGTACATGCTGTCCATTGATAGCTCTTCTTGTGGCCATGTATTCTGTATGATTATGTACATGAGATCATTATATTTGTATTTGAACATCTATGTGAAAACCTAATAAAAAAGTTTTACAAAAAAAAACAAAAACAGGAAGGCATGAATATAAACTGGAGGGTGGTAGATTCAGCGGAAAGGCTGATAGATAAGTGAAATAGCCTCCCACCTGAGGTGGTTGAGTGGTGGTAGATTCAAAGGAAAGTGCGGAAAAATTACTTCACTGAAAGGGTGATAGATAAGTGGAATAGCCTCTGAGGTGGTTGAGGCCAATACAGTAGAACAATTTAAACATGCTTGGGATAAATATAAGGGTATCCTAAATTGTAAACCAAATTGAAGGTAAATAGGGTCTAGGGTCAGTATAGTTTTGAATAAACAAATGGGCAGACTAGATGGGCCATGTGGCTCTTATCTGCCATCACTTTCTATGTTTCTATGTTTTCTATATCCCAGTATTCCCTCCATGTGGTTTCACCATCCTAATCTGATCCACCTCCATGTGGTTTCTCCATTCTTATCTGCCCCACCTCCATGTGGTTTCTCCATCATAATATGCCCCCGCCTCCATGTGCTATCTTCATCCCTGTAAGGCCCTGAATTCTCCATGTCTAATCAGCTCCTGTCTATGTGTTCTTTACATCTTAATCTGCCCTGGCTCTCTCCACCTCACTATGCCCCAACCTTTATGTTTTCTCATTATCCCAGTATGGCCTGACCTCCATGTTCTCTCCATTCTGTCCCTAACTTCATGAGCTCTCTCATCAGAATATGTCTCCACTTCAGTGTATTCTCTCCATCCAAATATGCGTCATTCATTCTCCATGTGCTTTTTTCATCTAATGTACCTTAGCCTGCACGTTGTCACAAATATTATAGATACTTACCATAGAACACCTTTCAGACCTGTATTCTGCCTCCAGCCAACACTCCTGGCCTTATATTGTGATGTCAAGATATTTGCTATCTCTCCCCTGCTAGATTCCACATAAGGGGATAACCCCTGGGATCACGACTTGAGTCTCTGCATGCAGAAAAGTTCACCCTCCTCATATGGCGCTATGGAGAATACTTGCTATACTAAAGTTGCTAACTGTACCATTCCTGACTGGAGACAGATTACTACCACAGTTGTGTTTTCCTCTCTCTCCATCCTAATATGTCCCTACCTCCATTGTTTCTATCCATCCCAATTCATGCTTCAATGCTAATGTCATTATTTGTGTGATAAACAATTTACACTGATGGGACTGCTAAAGTACTGCATAAATAAAAGATGATAATATGAAAAGCTTATAAAAACTATTCATTATTTATCAACCATCACATATTTTTGTAGATTTTTGTATATATTTAGCTTCAAAGTCACACTTTTCTGCGTCATCACCTGTGTTTTACACTGTAACGTTGACATCTAAATATTATGTTATTGGCAGTTTAGATGCAGGTACAGTACTTAACATAATATTTTTTACTTTACACCTTCACGTGCTCTACTATTAAACAAGCTGGTGGTTGGGTAGAACTTTAATTTATTATTGTAAAGACATTTTTATGGTTTTGTTTAGCGGAGCCTCATTTTCATTACATTATAGGCTTTTTTGCTTTCTGGAATCTGGATCTATTCACAGATCTGGGTGAGTTAGGTGCAGACAGATCCAAAGCTAACTCACCCGTCCTGCCCCTATCCTCCCCCCCCCCTTTATAGGTACCTTATGGCACTTACGAATACTATAGGGCTACCTTAACTATGCATGCAATGTCCGCCCGGACATTGCCTCTCCCCGCTACCCCCCCGCCTAATCTAAATCCTTCCTCCCTCCCACTTCTACCTAATCCCTCCCCGAAACGGCATTACACTGCCCCTTTCTACTTAAAATACTCCTAACTGGTACATAGATTGTGTAAAGGACCTATTACGCATGCATAGTAGGTCATTTACTAAGGATCTGCACCTAAGAAGCGTCTGCTTCTTAGGTGTGAATAAGGTCCCTGTTGTCTAGACTTCTCTCTTTCAGGTGTGGTATGATGGTCCTGTTTTTTAATAGACTATTGTGCGGCATTTAAATGGTGACAGCAGAGGTGCTGTGACTCCCGAAGTGACTAAGATTTCTCTGCTGACAGATAAGCCCTCCCCTAACCCTCCCCTAACCCTCTGTTTCCCACAGCCTATACCTAACCTTCCATTTTAGCCCTAACCCTAACAATTCATTTCCAGCAGCCTAACACTAACCTTATCCTTAAGCCCTGAACCCTTCTTTAGGTCTAACCCTAAACTGAGCCCAATGCAGTCCACAGCCTGTCGTTATTGGTAATGGGTGAAAATAGGTACCATAGCAATTTTCTGTCTGCCAAGCATTTCGGCAATGATACAAGCCGCCATTCAGCTGGCAGCTGTATCATTGCTGAAATAGGGCCGGTCATACCGGCAGCTGCATCCCCTCTCTCCCTCCCTCTTGATTGGTTTTGGTTTTAATAGCTTTGAGTCTTCTTTGAGTGTTGATTGTCAAGATTTCTAGAAAAAGTAAGCACGGTACATGACACAGTCTGGTCATCTTGGTAGCACAAATGGTGGTTGAGCTAAGATAGCAGCCCCTTGTCATCTTTTGACCGCAGACACAATTGTAATTTTTTTTTGTCAGGGGTCTGTCATTCACTGTACTTAGTTATGAGTTTACTGAGACTGAGAACAAGGCCTGGTTTTCTAGTTGGGGACTTAAAGGTCCAAATCCAAGTCTGATTAGTGTAATGTGCTGTGTGTCAGTGACTGTACATATATGAGATGGTAAAGTGTCAGGCCAGAGTGTTATTAGTGTAATGTGCTGTGTATCAGTGACTGTACATATATGAGATGGTATAGTGTCAGGGTAGTGTGTTATTAGTGTAATGTACCGTGTGTCAGTGACTGTACATATATGAGATGGTATAGTGTCAGGGTAGTGTGTTATTAGTGTAATGTACCGTGTGTCAGTGACTGTACATATATGAGATGGTATAGTGTCAGGGTAGTGTGTTATTAGTGTAATGTACCGTGTGTCAGTGACTGTACATATATGAGATGGTATAGTGTCAGGGTAGTGTGTTATTAGTGTAATGTACCGTGTGTCAGTGACTGTACATATATGAGATGGTATAGTGTCAGGGTAGTGTGTTATTAGTGTAATGTACCGTGTGTCAGTGACTGTACATATATGAGATGGTATAGTGTCAGGGTAGTGTGTTATTAGTGTAATGTACCGTGTGTCAGTGACTGTACATATATGAGATGGTATAGTGTCAGGGTAGTGTGTTATTAGTGTAATGTACCGTGTGTCAGTGACTGTACATATATGAGATGGTATAGTGTCAGGGTAGTGTGTTATTAGTGTAATGTACCGTGTGTCAGTGACTGTACATATATGAGATGGTATAGTGTCAGGGTAGTGTGTTATTAGTGTAATGTACCGTGTGTCAGTGACTGTACATATATGAGATGGTATAGTGTCAGGGTAGTGTGTTATTAGTGTAATGTACCGTGTGTCAGTGACTGTACATATATGAGATGGTAAAGTGTCAGGCCACATATCAGGAGAGCACAGGTGCTGTTGATTAGCCCAAGCCTGATCACAACCAGGTTCTCTGCTGCTGCCAGGGCCGCCATCAGAAATTGTGGGGCCCGGGACCGACAAAATATGCAGGGCCCTTCTCCCCCCTCCCTCTCACTACACTACTTCCTCTATACCCCTCTCACTACACTGCTTCTTCTATACCTCTTTTTCCCCAATATTCTCTTTAGACATCTCTTCTTACTGTTATCTTTAGTCCCTCCCCCGCTGTTCTCTGTATATAATACCTCTCCTCCTGTACTGTTTAGCCCACCCCACTGTTCTCTTGACCCATCCCCCATCGTTCCTTAATGCCTTCTCTCAATTATTTACTTTCTACTGTCTTTCCTCCCCAATCTCTTGACTCACCGGACAACTGAAGGAAGGTGTCAAGGGAGAAGAAGCAGAACACGACCTCTCTGTGGGCTGTGGAGTTTAGTTGTTGGGCCGGCAGTCAGCGCTCTTCCCCCCTCTATCCCATCTATGAGTATAAGCCGGCAATACCACTGCGTATGTGTGTAAACAGTGATTGTAGACACATGCAGGATACCTGTATCATCAGCCGTTTATATGCAGGAGATGAAGGAGAAAACGGCAGATGATACAGATATCCTGCATGTGTGTACAATCACTGCTCACACACATGCAGGCATCGCTATTACCGGCGTCTACTCATAGAGCTTTTGTTATAATTAAATATAATAGCTCCCAAGTATGAGAAAAAGCATAATTTAAGCGTTCATCTAACCAAATAAATGTTTACAAGATAATATCTTTTCTATTTACCACAATAAATAGATGAAGAAAGAGTTTCTCTAATTAAACAATTCAAATGAGTTCATAAAATTGTCCTGTATGCTGAATGGTGTCCCTATTTGTTTATCTGCCTCTTCAGCTGCTCTACCTTTTCCAGCCGGCACTTCCAATACTTCACAGCTCACACTATACACTATCTCCTACAATACCCCTTTCTTCACCTCAACTATTCTCCTTCTCCAATCCTTTCCAACACCTCCACCTTAGCTCTTCTCCGTCTAATCGCTCCTCTGATATTTCTGCCTCCTCCATCTGCTACTTTCAGTTCTCCTCTCCTATACCTCTGCCTCCCTGGATCTCTCTATGACACCTCAGCTTTCTCCTCTGGTCCTCCGCTGCTCATCGTCGCTCGCTTTCACCTTCTCCCTTCACTATCAGAACCGCCAGCCAGACCACAGCTTCAACTGCTTTCTCTCGATCCTCAGATACCACCGTCACCGACTCCGCTCCTGCAACTTTTCTTTTCCCTCACACAGCACTTTTCTCTCCACTCCGCTTTCAGTCTCTTCACACTAACACAGCCTTCCTTCACCGTCCATCCTCTCCACACTGTCCCTCCCTCTGTCACCTCACAACCTGCTCTCCTCTCACTTTCCTCAAGGCCCAACCAACAGCTTTTTCAGCTGCTTTACCTCGCGCCCCACTGAATACTCCAGTGCTCCCTCGCGCTGCCTAGCGTGATCCTCTCACCAGGTGGTTGCTAGGCAACCACCCACACTCCACTTCCGCAAGCCTCCAATCGCACTCTGGTCAGCCCCCGTAGTGGGGTATTACACAAGGACTAGTGTCCTGGGCAGGACAGAGAGGAGGCCAGGGGCTATCCCGGGCCCCCTCTCTGTCCGGGCCCGGGACACTAGGCCCGGCCGCCCCCCCCTGATGGCGGCCCTGAGGACAGCAGTCCCAGCTGTCCCCTTCCTGATAGCAACCCTGCAGTGACTGTTATGAGATGGTATAGTGTCAGGTCAGAGTGTTATTAGTTTAAAGTGCTGTGTGTCAGTGACTGTACATATATGAGATGGTATAGTGTCAGGTCAGAGTGTTATTAGTGTAATGTGCTGTGTATCAGTGACTGTACATATATGAGATGGTATAGTGTCAGGGCAGTGTGTTATTAGTGTAATGTGCTGTGTGTCAATTACTGTACATATATGAGATGGTATAGTGTCAGGTCAGAGTGTTATTAGTTTAAAGTGCTGTGTGTCAGTGACTGTACATACCGGTATATGAGATGGTATAGTGTCAGGTAAGAGTGTTTTTAGTGTAATGTGCTGTGTGTCAGTGACTGTACATATATGAGATGGTATAGTGTCAGGGCAGAGTGTTATTAGTGTAATGTGCTTTTTATTAGTGACTGTACATATATGAGATGGTAAAGTGTCAGGGCAGAGTGTTAGTGTAATGTGCTTTTTATCAGTGACTGTACATACATGAGATGGTACAGTGTCAGGTAAGAGTGTTATTAGTGGAATGTGCTGTGTGTCAGTGACTGTACATATATGAGATGGTATAGTGTCAGGGCAGAGTGTTATTAGTGTAATGTGCTTTGTATCAGTTACTGTACATACATGAGATGGTAAAGTGTCAGGGAAGAGTGTTATTAGTGGAATGTACTGTAACCCCTCAGCATGGAATGAACAGACACACATTGACTGAAGCACATTGCAAGTCAGGTTAATTTATTATCTTAAAATCTTAAAATGAAAAACATAGATATATTAAGTATTTAAAAAGCTGTAAAATTACATATACATAAAAACTTTTGGTTTATCATGTCTAATTAAGAATTCTCATATTGACACAAAATTTAAGAGACCTTTAAACTACATCACTCAAACTCCAAAAAGCAATGACATTACAACATTTAAGGGGGTTACAATTATAGACGCAAACACAGGCATGGTATACCAAACAATGGCATTGCTGTCACTCACAAAATAATGGTGCTGCTAATTCACATATTTGCATATTCAATAAAATAGACTCATTCAGTCTATGCAACAGAAGGTCTTAGCAGCTATGTAGCATAAAAGAAAGTCTCCACAACAAACCAGGCATCGGGTTCATTTATTCTAGCAAGTTGTTGTGGTAATAGTGAAATTTAGTTCTACACTTTTCTAAGAAAGTGCCTCAATTTCAGAATGACATTTCAATGATAGAATGATTTATTTACTCTTACACTTAAATAACTGTGGAAACATAGCTGTATTGTGCTTGGCTATATTATGTGCAACCCGCAGTTGTGTTTATGTTTAGATCGCATTAAAAACTTTTAAAAGTTGCATACGGAATGCAGGATGCATGCGTTAATATGCGTTAATATGTTTGGTTCGGATCAGGCCTCATATCTTGAAATCCCATTATACAAACAGTAGTTTGGGCATTGTAAGAGTTAACAGTTGGGACAAGTCCCTGAAAGCAGATTCATTGGCCAAGTTGGGTAATAATGTATATTTTATTGGCTGCTTGTTTTGCTAAATGAGTTCTTCTTATTATTCTAGACTTGTAGTCCTATATTAGACTCTTCGAGCGTCTTGCTGTTTTGTCACAATACTGCAACGTTGTTTACTTTAGCTTCTTCACAAAAGATAATCCAACAAAATGACATTAATTATAAACCAATATGCTCTGTTCAATTCCCCAGCGAATCAAACCTGGCAATGAGCATCTGCTCTCTTTTTCTGCGCTTGGGTTTGGAGAACACGATTCACAACATTGCTCAATGTATAATTAACAGTCAAATTAAAGATGCACAATCCCTTCTAGCAGACTTCTTAACCCACATTATGCCAGAGGGGCCAGCAGTCTGTTGTCGAGGACATGACATCTCACCTGAAGCCATATTCATGGAGAGTGTTTATACCAAGATTTGCTTAGTGACAATGATTATCTAATAATGACATGATGCCATTAATTGTCCCAAGTCAGACCAATGAGTCATATGCTTGTTTTGATAAAGTTTTAAATTTACTTACAATGAATATAGTTATTTTAAGACACTTTCAAATTTCTCTTTATGCTCTATATTTAAAATAAACCAACCCATCAATGGTTAAAAGCAGCTGTTTAGTCTCTCCCTAATTTTCAAATGGACAATTGTTTAAAATGAATTTGTTATTGAATGTATTGTATTCAGATATTGCATAGTTGTTTTCAATTTATTATGCAAAATTATGCTTTTCAATAGTTCTATATATAATTATATTCTATTATACGTTTATTGCTCAGTGATAATTATGTCTGTACTATAATTATTTCTATTTATTTCTAAATTCTAGTTATTTGATTTATGCAGGGAGGATTTGGGCCCTCCATATGTTACCATAGGGTTACGATTACTTACGAGTATTTGCATACAAATGGGCTGTGTTTTCCCAACGCCCACTAAAGTGGGCGGGGGGAAGCATGCAAAATGTACAGTGTGGGAGGGGGCTCCCATCCTTGTGCGGATCAGCAGTCGTACGGACAGCTAATCCGCAAGCTTGCATTAAGATAGGCTTATGGCACCGTAAGCTGCAATAAAGCCTGCATGAGAGAGGGAAGTGACAGGGTTCATGTACTCCCCTCTCTCTCTTGGATGTAGAGACCCCCACATGTACAGAAAGCATGTAGAGTTCTAGATCCGGCCCCATGTCTATCTACAGTGGCAAACACAGGATTTTGAAAGGGGGTTTCCAATGCGTGGAATACATGTGGGGTATATTAGTATAGCTCTCAACATATTGGAGCCCAAAAATAGGACAGATAAGCTCCGCCCCTGTCCCATCAAAGCTCTGCTCCCACCCTGTCCCCACTGTCATAAAACATTACAATTACCCCTAGCCTGTGAGTGTGTGTGTGTGTTAGGAAATTAGACTGTAATGAGGCAGAGGTTGTGTAAAATTGTTTATAATTGTAAAGATCTACTTAATATGATGCACTGTTAAAAAAAAAAAAGCAAAAAAAACCCCAAACATATGTAAGATGACAATACTGATAATATGATCATACTACCTGACTGCCAGGACATGTAAGACATCCATTAACGTTCTCAGTGAAAGCAGGAAGTTTATCATGTTGATTTGAAAATAATAAAAATTCTACCATAACAAATTGCATTGGTTATTAGCTGTAACAAGTCCTGTTTTGATATTTTTTTTAGGTGATTTTATTCACACGTTAAAATAGTAGTTTTATATTGAAGGAACAGATCTAGCAATAGAGCAATAGTAGATCACATTACACAATGGGCCATAACTTGTGTCAGTGAATAAGCACTAATGAATTTGACCTATCCACCATCCCCACCAGTTTCCCTATTGCAGCACAGGCCATTACCATCTTCCTCTATGTCAGTGTGCCCCACATGGCAACTAAGCCATGCTCCTTTTGCAGCACCCACGAAAGCATGCATCTTTCCGAATTTTTACTATTTGGGGGCATTTTTTATTTTTTACATTTCAATGTGGGGGGGGTTTTGGGCAACCAGAAACCCCCCCTGGGTGCGCCACTGCTCTATAACCTCTAACTTTGCCCCTGTGTCTCTCTAATATTAATATTACTTATTAGAATACAATGATAGGAAAACAATTTTTGCTAAATAAACAAAAAACTACAGCAAACTGTAGCAAAATATAATTGATTGCTATCATATTTGACTATTAAATATGTATGAAATAATAATACTTAATATTTAATCATGTTTGTTAAGGGATTTAATATTCAGCATTTGACCATTAAAACATTTTCTTTTCATCATTCTCTTATTCATCTGCAAAAATCATATCACCGTATTCACACTTCCACGGCAGTCTCAGGGAGGATTTAAGAAGAATGGGAGGGGGAGGTATGGTAAAGAGCCGGGGAGGGCGGGGTAGGGTAAAGAATGTTCATATTCTCCTTCTTAAGAAATCGCCTTTAAATCAGCTTGCAGCCATAGCCATGCTGTTTTTTTTCAATGTCAGGCGATTTGCCACGATTAGTTAAAGGGCTAATCGTGGTGGTTTTCTAATGAAAATCACCGCGATTAAGCCCTTTAAACATCGTGGAGCATCGCCTGTGATTGAAACAAACCGCGGGTTAATGAATTTGAACAATTTTTTTTTTAATCGCCGCGATGGGCCACGATGCAAAATCGCATCAAAAAATAGTTTTTAATGAATGAGGCCCTAAGTGTGAATACAATCCATAGTGTATACCTAGAGGAAAACTAGAGGTGGTATCAACAAGACTGGGGAAAGTGTGTGTGTGTGTGGGTGTGGGTGTAATTGTGTCTGCGTGTGTGTGGAAGGGGAAGCAGCTTATTTGGTAGTGGTGAAATTAAATTTTTTTGTTACAATAATGCTTTACTGAATGAGTGCCAGTTACCATCAAAGAGCCATTTATTAGTAATAAAAAAGCCATAAACTGCACAAATAATCTAAAATATGTATGCAAGTGGCAACCATAAAACACCCACCAAGATGCTCTGTTTCCCCCTCCCTCCCTCAGTATCTCTTCTGCTTCACTTACCTACTTCTCCTGTGGCTGCACACCTCTGGCTCTGCACTGAATCGCTACAGTCTTCTTCTGACACGTGCACTCTTCCCATGTTGGACCGTATTCTACATTACCTTTTACATAATCTACGTATCGCTTCGTTACGTAGATTGTGTATATGCAGTCTCAAAGATCGCATATACGCAATCTACGTAACGAAACGATACGTAGATTAAGTCAAATAGTTACTACGCATGCGTAGTAGCTACTATCGTGAAATTAAGGACGTATGTGCAATACGTCCTGGGTTGTGAATCCGGGCCAAAGAGTGAGATAAACATCTGCTAGTGAACAAAGTTTCTTAAACTATTTTAGTCTGGTGGTTGTGTCTGTAATGACCAATGGCACTATCACAGTCACCTCTTCTCGTACAAATGGAGAATTAAATGAAGTCAAACAGAAGAGGGAATTCTGCAGTCTGACTAATGACGGATGCAAAATATGTAAACATTTTTATTTCAATGCCAACAGGTGAGTACTTAGCTGGCCGTATTAATAAGCCAAATTCTTTAGAAGAAGACAAGGCCTTTAACAAAGCAGTCGTCTAAAGATTAACTTTTGATTATACATTCAAATAGCCTTTTTTATCTTTAACATGTTTTCAATTTTCTCCCACTCATCTACTTATTTTATCTTTTAAATGGCCTTCACCTCAATGCAAAGCAGATCGAGGTGTGACATCCTAATATGTTTCTATGGAAACAGGTGCGACATCAGATGCATTTAATGCTGGGTCATCACGCTTCATTCTGTATTAGTGCCACAGATTGGATCACTCCATAGATTTGCATTCCTTTCAGCCTTAACAAAACAAGAACATACCTCATGTAAAAATGTGTTCTCACTTCAGAGGTGTATAAAGTGCAGCTGTCAATGCTGCTGCTATTATCTTCTTAATTATTATTAATTCTTAAGATGCTGCCCTGTAAAGAGGTGGTTTTCAGTGTAAGATCTAATAAGCGTGCTATGCGGTCTTGACGGGGCAAGCCCTGCATTGTTCCATCTTCTAGCTAATGTAAGAATGATTTGTAAATTGATGCCGCACAGTAAGATTGGAATGTATGCTAAATGTTGCTGAGCAATGTCACATTATCCAAACAGTATGTAAATAATTGAAGCAAAGGAACCTTTCAGATAACTGGATATTTTTTAATGTTTAGCTTTTTGTGCTTAAATTATTGCTTTGGTTCAAACATGTTTCCCTTAGTAATAAAGAGGGGTGAGTTGAATGGGATGCTTTTATGTAATCAGTGTCTAGATCCCAATAAATTATTTTGAGTACATTCATCCACAATGGCCATAGTGGTGCCAAATCAAACTGTATATGCATCTTATATTATAACATTGTTTTCAGTGCTAGTTTCCTTTCTAGTTTCGCCTTTAACTTATGTATTATATTATAGAAAGAACGCTGTTATCTACAAAAAATGAAAATAGTCTCAAATTCTTTCATTTATGGCCAATGGGTACAATAAGTTACGGAGGCATAAATTTCAATCAATCTTTCTATTTTTGGTTTGGCATTTTGCATGCTGAATTTCATAGTGTAATAAATGCTTGGATACTGTAAATGTTATATATGTATAGTATGGTTAGTAATTGCCCCACAAAGTAAGAGATAGAGACTAAACAAATTTCAAATGATAAAAGTCTAAGAACCAGATTTACTAAGCTGTGGGAAGGAAAAGTTGAGATGTTGCTCATAGCAACCAATCAGATTTTAGCTGACATTATCAAGTATGTAAGGGCTAGAGATCTGCTGGCCTGGTGCCTGACTGCTGTGACTGTGCAGCGGCAGGAGGAGGTAGTCTAGCACCTGGCCGACACAATGATAGCTGACAAAGGAGGGGAGGGAGCGGAGCCTCATGGATCAGAGAGGCTGCAGTAGCCTTACATTACACTAAGACCCCAGCAGCAGCACCTGAAATCCACCTCTGCGAGTATGGATGTCAGTGACTGACATCCTTTGCAGAGGGAGACCTGCGGGATTCCTGTCTTGATGTCAAGCCATCTTCCAGTGTCTCATCTCCATAGAAACAACACCCTCCCCAGGCTCTCTAGTTATTGGCTGTTCTGGATTGATAAACGGGGAAAAGCCAATGGCCTTGCTAACAGTATTTCACAGGATTTAAAGTGAATAGAAGTTCCTGCATGGCAGAGGCTGTACAGAGAAACAGGAGGAAGAGGAGGAAATAGGCAGAAGGAGGAGGAGGTGTAAAAAACAGGAACAGGAGTGAAAGTGGTATGAAGATGGAAAAGGGCTGTGACTAAAATGTACACTAGGGGTGTGCAAAAGGAGCAGCTGTCTATGGTGCAAATCTTAAGGGGTCACCAGTAAGTTAATATTTATGGTTAAATTGCCTTGGAATTTAGGGTCAGGGGGCACCATTTTTCCTTTTTTCCCCTGGCACTAAAATGTTTTGTTATGGCTCTGGCTAGGGCAATCACATCTTTTGAAAAGAACATATATATTTAATGCACTAGATGTAATGGGTATTTTTAATCAGAGCTTCTGCCATATGAAATTTGTGTGTGTATGTGTGTGTGTGTGTGTGTGTGTGTGTGTGTGTATATGTATGTGGAGAGATGGGTGTAGAGGAATCTGAGGGGAGACAGGGGTATTGAGGTAACAGTGGGTAGAGGGAGGTATAGTGGGAACAGTTGGATGAGGGATATATGGGGAAGAGGGATCTCTAATGAATATGGTAAAGATAGTAGAGAAGAATAAGGTGGAGGTGTCAGTTCTAATAAGGGGAGGGTTTTAAACTGATCGTTAAATCCCCCCCCAAAAAAAAATATTATAGATCCGCCTCTGAGGACAAATAAAACCGAATGCTGCCCTAAGAAATTAAGGCATATAATCTCCTTGGCTGGGGCTGCCCTCCCCTTGTCCCCCACAAGCAATGGTAAGTGTGTTAGCCAATAGAAAGTTAGGGGGTGGGTGGGGTTAGGGCAGGTTTAGCATAGGTGTATATTAGGGCAGCCATTTTAGTGAGCTTAGTCTTTTCCAGAATTTTCCCTCCCTCCTCTCCCCTTTTTTGTGATAGGATGTATGCTTAACGTGTTCTTCTTCCTTTTCAGACGGGTCATGATTTGGCGGTAGCAGAGGGGAACAGCTTCATTATTCAGCGCATGGGGAACGGGTTTTTTGAACGAATGATCTAAGTGGAAGTGCACACCGCCGCCCTCCCTTTATAATCTGCCCCTAGGCATGCGGATCTGGAGTATTGTGTAAGGGAGATATGGTAATTATACAGAAAGGGCAATTCACCATTACACACTTACCCTATTTTCCATGGGGCCGGTGCATAAAACTTAAGAAGGAATGTATGGTAGGGTGCAGTGGGATCACACTCGCGGAATTCCGTCGCCACTGCGGAGATGTTATAATTAATTCAGAATCCCGTCCAATCACATTTTAGCACTCTGTAATTGGTCATGAGACTTTTAGGAGGAAACTAAGGGCTAGATTTACTAAGGGGCGCGTTTGGCTGTGGTTTCCTGTTGCTTTTTTCTTGTAATACGCCGTATTTACCAATGGTGGAATTTGTACGGCGATTAGGAATCGACGTCGATAGACAGCGATTTATTTTAACAGAAAGTCCTGTGAATTTGGTGTCTTAATCATGGCGATTAATATTTTAATCACACGATTTATATTTTTTTAATGCAACTTATATTTGTATTTTGGCTTTAAAATCTTGCTATATTTTTACATTAAGGTAATGGTAGTGATGAAGATTTACATACACATTAGCCCTTCATTTAGGTGCCATCAGCTGAACTTGAGTGCAATCAATAGCTCCCAGGACATTAGGAACTCCAGATAATCTATAGAAGGCTATCGTTAGGTCTCGCCAATGTGACTCCTGGCTGGGGAAGCAGACATATGTTTGCAAATTTTTTAAGTTCATTTAACACATGAATAAAGTGATGTGAAAATGTCGCCTGTGAAATGCCAATCACTCTTAACAGACTGGAAAGATCCAGTGGCCATAAAATAGATGGCACACAATAATTTGTGTAGCCCAGACACTGCATGGGACCATGATGTTGGTGAGTCAACGTCCCTCCTCTCCTGTTCATAAAGGATCAGGAGGTTGGCACGGGTAAGCCTAAACATTTGCACAACCTGCTGGTCAGAGAGGGAGTCCAGGTCCAAGCCCACACTAAACGCATATGCCCGGCGGCTTATGTGGAGCCTGTGCAGACCTGTGGCTGGTGTTGGCCATTATCATCCTCACTCCTTTGTCTGATTGCTAAAATAGCAACCAACCAATATTAAGTGCACTGGTCATAGGCAACCCACTAATCTCTATGAAGCAGCACCCAAAACCATCAGCTGCTTGCAATTGTTGTCACTTATATAGGGGAACTGACCCATTACTGATTAATTGCCTGCGATTTGCACAAGTGCGTCTCTGCTACATTGCACTTTCGTTTTTTCGCTTTTAAGGAGATTTAACGATGATTACACAATTACGCCCTTAGTAAATCCAGCGACTTGTATATCTGTCATTGTAAAAATCGCCATGGTGAATAAGTACATGGCGTCGTTTTATGAAAAAACACAAATCCCCACGATTTTGCCTTTAGTAAATTTGGCAATCACATAAGCGCCGTCATAATCAAGAAAAAACAGCGTTTTACACAAACACAACTTTAGTAAATCCAGACCTAAATTTCTGCATGGCGTTGCGAGATTCACAAGATTGTAGTTCTCAAATACAGGTCATTATGGCATTTAAAGGAATGTGAAAACATAGAATGTAAAACGCTAAGACCCCCGTACGGTTATATCAGATATCCTGTTATTAACATAAAAATACAATCTTGTCATAATATTAGTTTATTGGAATAACAATTCCAACTCTTTTCATAACATAATTTCAATAGACCTTGGTTAATATACAAACTGAGGGCGTCCTGACTCCATTATATTAACCTGGCCTTCACATTCAGACATTTGCTTGGAGCAGATGCTACAGTTAAAGTACAAATTACACTAATCAAAATATTAAAATTAAAGTAATATCAACAGGCAAAAAATATAGTACTTCCATTCTGATTTATTCACTGGTCCATATCAGTGTCCAGAATTATTATTTTTTTAAATGGCAATGTTTAGGTTCTGCGGTTTGTTATATAAGATCAGAATCATGATCAGATTCTTTCTACTGATCGTTATATATATTTATAGGTATACAGATTGGAGCTTGCTATGTATATATAATTAGTAAAGGAAGTTACTGTAGCCATATGAATGGGGAATACTGGGGAGCTAGAGCCATATGAATGGGAAATACTTGGCAGCTGGAGCCATATGAATGGGGAATACTGGGGAGCTAGAGCCATATGAATGGGAAATACTTGGCAGCTGGAGCCATATGAATGGGGAATACTGGGGAGCTAGAGCCATATGAATGGGAAATACTTGGCAGCTGGAGCCATATGAATGGGGAATACTGGGGA
>WWET01000225.1:467755-482989 GCA_011038615.1 Limnodynastes dumerilii
AGCACAGTGCACCATCTGGTAGGGGGCCTATAACTCGGGCTCTGCAATTTTATTCATATTTATGTTTTCTCAACAGACTATGCATTTTTATATGGACTAAGTATTTTTATATGGACTGAGTTTTTATGTGGACTGAGTTATTTATATAGGACTATTTTTGGCCCATTGAGAATCCATGGACTCTGGGATTACAATGCCTTTTTAGGAGAAGCACATTGGAATTGCTTTTGATTTTTGAATTTCATCTGTGGATTTATCTTATGGATCTTTTATGATTTGCTTGAATAAAATTGCTTTTATATATATTTTAACAGATATTTATTGAGCAGTACTATTCATAACATTGTATGATCATATGAGGGGCTTGCTGTGTTCCATTTAATTGATCCATTTACCCATTGCATATATATATATCTCATGGTTTAAGTTATATTCTTTTCTATAAATTCATTCTCTGTGAAGAGGCACATATACACATATTTAGTGGTTCTAGACTTTTTAGTATACACCACACTCCTATTTTTATTTGTACCTACGCTGTCTATCAATACTCACCACCCCCATGTTTCATTGATTTTCTATTTAGAGTTGGACACTCTTTTGAGTATTCTTAGCTGCAGTCAGGTTATTAGCTCATTTAAGGGACCCCACCCCCCCTTTTTCTACAAAATATATTATACCTACAAAATTATTCTGCAGTGATTTCATAACTTTTTTTTATTGCATTTTCTGTATAAATTTCTGACACAAGGGTTCAAAATAGGTGAAAAGTGTTAGACTCCTAGACTTATACATGACATGTGGCTAATGCAAATATTTTGATGTAAGCAGTGCTTATTGACAGTCCATCCAGGTGAGGGGAGTGGCTAGACTGGATGGTGAAGAATATAAATTTGATGGATCCATTGATCGAGAATCTGGTTACTTAAAAATCAGATGTGAGGATCTGGTTCAATGAGATGTTCACAAAAAGAATAAAAATATGACAGATACAGCCAAAAGCAAATTTTTTACTGTCTCAATTTCAAAAAGACAGTCATTTGTTTTTAGAATAGGTAAGTATGCCAACTTACCCATTCATTTTCGGAAGCCACCGCAAACCCGCTGCAGCGACCGATTAGAGAGGTGAGTAACGCACTACCGGGACTTTTAGGGTTAGGCTCTTAAGAAGGGAAGGTTAGGGTTAGGGTAATGAGAGGTTAGGGTTAAGGTTAGAGTAATGGAAGGGGAGGCTTAGAGTCAGGCTACGGAAAGGGGAGTCTTAGAATTAGGCTGCATGGAGCATAGTCTTTGGGATAATCTACAGGAAGGGGAGTCTTAGGGTTAGGCTGTGGGGAGTGGAAGGTTAGGGTAGTGGAAGAGGAGGGCCAGGGTAAGGGTAAGAATAAGGGTTAGAGGTTAGGGTAGAAAAATACTCACCAATCGGTGCCTAGGCTTTCTCTCCTGGGAACATAGATTGCTTTTGCTCCTCAAGGCAGAAGCAATCGATTTCCAAACCTATTCTCAATTCATGGTATGAAAAGGCCCTTTTGAGAAAGAGATGTTCATACCAGAAACCCAAACTCATATTATAGCACATCATTAAAAATGTTAAAAGAATAGAGCTGGATCCAGACTTAAGTAGGAGCTTGAAATGAAAAGATGTTGATTGCAGGGGAGTCATATTTCATCAACTGCAAACAGTATTAGAGTTGAGAGGTGGCATTTTCCAGCCCAAATCTAAATAACAGTGGAACAGTAAAGCTGGTAAGTATCTGTGTGCAGTAAGCAATACAAAGATATATCCCTGCATGCAAAGAATACAATTAACGTCATTCTCCCTGAACAACATGGTTTGCCCAGGTGTAACTTTCCTTTCTTAATTTCAAACTCCTTCTTTAGTCTGGATCCAGCCCATAGTTCTTTAATATGCCATTCTTTAATAATTCTATTAAACAAAAATATATGGAAAAATATAATATGGCTTGCGTTGACTTTATTTAGTGAGGGTCATAGCAGGCCAACTTATGTGAGAACAAAAAAAACCTCAGGGAACCAGGAGTTTTCAAGAATGAGCAATAAATTATCACTATTTGACTCAAGCGTAATGTGTCTTGAAAGGATATATTGTCAGTTGTTTTTGGCTTAAGGGTGGACACCAGACATTTCTTGTGGTAATTTCATCTATGAGTTCCCAGCTAACTACTGTATATACTGCTAATGGGTTGAAACATATTCTGCCAGACCAGAATAAAATAGCCCAGCCAGAAGGTCTCCAATATGGTTCTATTTGTGGTTTCATCTCCCCACACTTCCACTACTGCAGTATAAATCCTTGTCTTTCAGTTCAGCTACACTACATAAATGGGCTAATTATTTTGTTACTGAAACCGATTATTAAAATACAAAAGTGAAGATATGATGGTGGGTCACCACTCTATGAAACCTTCAAAATGTGTAAACCAACAGATACCTAAAACTTCCACTTATATGGCACAAATGTCTTAAACCGGGCACTGCCCAATTAGAGCACCACTTTAATATTGTAAAGAGTGAGAATCAGTCTGCGATGACTAGTCCCATAAGTGGCAGAGCAAGAAAGTCTGTGAATAAACCAGTACTTGTAGTATGCTGTTGTACATTTGCATTGTATACCTGTTCTCTTTCCACAAATAAACCTCACCCAATTTATGTAAGCTGATCTGTAAAAAACCAACAATTCCTTGAGGAATACATTTGATATGCCCCTACTATGTCTGTGTGCATTTGCAGCTGCCTATTGTCACTAGAGTTGGTGCCACATTGGTGGTAATATTTAAATTTTAGTGCCTGTATCCCTGATTGGACATGGGGTATATACAGGCACCAGGGACAGCACAGCAAATATCATGACCTCAAATGTAACAACAAATAATGTAACCCCCTAAATATAATATATAGGCTGCCAATCAAATTAATATCAAATAATTAATGTTGGATCAATTAATAAATAGACGGAAGGTGCTGCCACACTGCTCTTTTGCAAACAATATATAACAACAAAGAAGAAAAAAGGTTGACCAGTTTATGGCGCACAAAATACACAGTGTAGGGGTCATATAAGAATAAATAGCATCTGCACGTGACATCAAGCTATAACATAACTTTTAATTCATTAGGTTAAAATATAACTTATCATACAAGCGAAATATAAAAGTTAAAGATACAAATTCAATCTGCTATAAGTCTACCCAAATAGTGACATATTAATTCTGCCAGGAATCATGAGGCTACAGGGTAAGAGATTTGTAGATGTACCACAAACTTAATGTCTGGGGGAGACAGGAAGAACAGGCAAGAACAGTAGAAGTAGTCACATATATATTGCCAAAGTGATAAACAAATCAAACTTGCAAATAAACAAGCATATTGAAAAATGGGGACAAGTTTCAAATGACCACCTTGTAACTTAGCTCCCTAAACAAGGGCTAAACTCAAACTAAGAAATGTACCTAGCCGCCTCATGATGGGACTTCACCACAGATAATGTGGAGTCTATCAAACCCTATCCTCCATCTACGTGCCCATATGAAATCTAACTATAGCAGAGAATAATAACAAGGTGGACATGAGCAAATTGAACAGAAATAAGAAAAATATGAAAACCAGGGTGCACCCTGGCCTCTCCTTACCACCGACGCATGTTTCGCCTAGTTGGCTTAATCAAGACTAAAGTCCACTGCGCTGTCCCGCTCGTATTTACCTTTGGGCTATCCAATCAAAGCACCGAGTTCCGGGAGGCAGGTGTCAGAGAAAGACCTCATGTCGGCAAGCATAGATGACATCATGCTGGAACGTAAATATGACAATTAAGTTGTTGCCAAAACAACAATATGTAAGGGAACTGGAGGGGCAAGTGTCCAGCATAGTGTTGGGAAAAGAAAACAATAAAACAATCAAATTAATCATATATTTGTGCTCAAAAGAAAATAGTTCCCTTACATATTGTTGTTTTGTCAACAATGGTGATGGCCACAGCGGAGGCTGAATCCAGTTCATAATCACAAAATGTACAGTTTTAATTAATCTTTAAGAACTTAAAATATGGTCCCATCAGTGAGCCATTGCAGAAAACTAAATCAGAACTGTCTATCGATGATGACACCTGTTTGGGAGTGAAACTGAGATCAAATATTTGGGACATCTGCTGGGCAATGGTCGAAGTCAAAATTTAGAAGTGGTGGTATGGACATTTAGAAGTGGTCATATGGACGTTTAGAAGTGGTGGTATGAAAATATAGAAATAATTGAAGTGAATAGAGATTTATAGCTTTTCAATTAAATCAGTGGGAGAAGTGATGGTATGGCATACCCTCATATACCTCCTCACTTTGAGCCCTGCTGCTGACAATATATTCATAATATTTTGAAGACTTTTCACAAAAAAAATATTGGACATGCCTAATTACTGGGCTTCTGCAGCAAAATAGTTACATCAATATATGCTATACAATTTGTGTTGATTATAAGCTCAATACCGGTTCTTCTATGTGCATAACACCTCCTGCACTAGGGCACTAATATTATTAGTTTTTTTTATATTGCCATATAGTAATAATCAATGTAAAACCAGACAAGTGCATTCTGTTTATGAATCATGAACTGTGTTGTTTATCATAAGCACAAGATGATGGAATCTAACCACTGCCATACTCAAGATTAGCTATGATAACAAATAATATAGGGAGATTATAATAAATGAGTCTTTCTGTTTCCAGAAATGCTATATATGTGGCGAATTGTCGTGATGACAACAGCAATAATAATACCGGAGAATAGAGAAGTTACCCAATCTTGGGAATGTTGTTATTACTCCCAAAATCCACACTCCGATGTGAAACAAATGTGGTGCTGAGAATGTACTATTGTAGATGGAATAATTTCCCAAACATTAGGGATATATTGAAGTTTGCCTCTGGCTCTTACCCTCCACCAGATATCGATTCTGTATGCAGCAACCTTGGGTGGCCAGCCACAGAGCACGGGTTTGTAAAAAAGTGCCCCAGCCGAACAGGTCGCTTATGCAGATCTCTCCTTAGGCTTGTTATAAAAGTCTATATGCTTTCAACTGTGGCACAAACTTTTCTTTCTGTGTTGGCTAATAATAGCGGTTTGGTAAATGAGTGTCTTTCAGCAGGTGGTAAGGTATACACAACCACATTGTGTTTCGTCTTTACCAAAGACTTTCTCAAGCTGAAATTTTTGTCATTAGGCAATTAACATGTTTTTGGGTTGTGGGAGGAAATTAGAGCACACAAAGGAACCCAACACAGACACAAGGAGAACAAGCAAATCCACCCTGTCAGGGAATCAAATTAACGACCTCAGCACTGTGTGGTGCAAGTGCTAATTACTGAACCACCATACTGCCCCATGTGAACTTGTAGTTTACATTTGTGTTCAGTATATTTATAAACCATCTTTTTGCAGTTCAGAATCCAGGACGCATGCACAGAATGGACATTGAAACACATTGAGGTGTTGCTGAAGCATCTTGAAGCAGAAGAGGGCATAATAAATGAAATCCTGGTGATCGATGATCCTGACTAGTATGCTGCATTAATTCATTCTGCCACCATGTTAAATATAACTAATTCTCCTGATGCCATTTCAGTTATCATAAAAAGAGAAAAAAAAAAGAGTCTCTATGGTGTTAAAAAATCCCACCAGTATTATCACAATGGTCCAGCTGCTACCAATAGGAGAAACCCACTTCTATACACAACAAACAGATATACTAGCAAACAGGAGCGCTAATACCACTATCGATAAATCTTTATTAAATATAATTTAAAAATAGCTCATTTGTAGCAATGTAGGAGAATATCAAATACCAAAACTGCAAATAACAGATTACAGATGTCTCAAAATATATGATACTTGATGCCCCAGCGGTATTTGCATGTGCAGTAATTCCGGAGTCAGAATTTTGTTATCGGAGTCAGATCCTATTTGTAAGTATATTAGTTCAATTATCACTAGGGGTGAAAAGTACACAAAAAAGGAGAAGAAAAAAAATCCCTTTGGCATAATATGTAATTTTTATTGGATTGGGGAGTCCTGTTGAAAGGTTGGGAAGTGTGGGATTCATGTTCTTTTTACCCCTAATGATAATTGAAGTATAAAAAGCTGCTAAATGTAAAGTTCAGTTAGATGGTCAATATATATATATATATTTGTACCTTGGACCCCTCTTAAACGATATTGGGGTAGATCCAGAACTACGTTTGCCGTACGTTTACTCGCGTAGCGTATTTCCGCGTGCGTACCTTCTATACACTCCCCTAGACACACCCCTTGAATGTACGTATTTTGTCAAACCCTACCTTAACTTTTGCCAACGTAACCGCAGTGATCCGCACACGTACGTATGGCCAACGCGTATTTACGCTGCTAAGCACGCCCATACTGTACACTTTAAATACAAAACCCCGCCTACTTAACGTATTTCAGACGTATTTTGGACTCACGTAAAATTGGCACGCCCACACGTAAGTATTTACGTGACACATAAAATTGGCACGCCCACACGAAAGTATTTACATGACACATACGTGAATGGCCCATACGTTCACAATTACGCTACGTTACTGAGCGTAATTTCTATGGTGCGCATGCGCAGTACTTACCAAAAGGCGATTTTACATCCCCACCACGCGTAAATTCGCTTACAAGCGTTGTTCTGGATCTAGCCCATTGTGAATAGTTTATTATAATATGGGTTATGTAAAGGAAATTGGACATATTCCACCTGTGAAGGGGATAATTGTAAAAATCATTTAAGAGTATGCATGAAAAAGATGGGCCAGATCCAGACCTAAGTGCACTTTAAGTACGATTGCATAGCATATTTATGCGTTCATAAGTATTTTGCACTCCCCCCGGGCACTCCCCTTGGTCTCTTGTAATTTAGCTATATTGCAACTACCAAACCTGCCTTAAGTTTTCCAAGTGTAACCGCGCACATAACAGCCTAACCCAACCCATACTGTGCAATTGAAATGCCTCCCTCTACCTATCTTTTTCTGAGAGCTCTGTGGAACCTCTCATCACACGATTTAGAAACAATGTTAATTATTAGTTATATTTTTTATTTGTAGTATTGTTTGTTTCCAAGTTTAGTTTAAGTATCTATTTGTATCTATGGACCTGATTCACAGTTAAGAGTTAAATTGCAAACTTACCTAAATATACGCACGCAAAAAATCCGCAATACCGATTCAGAGAAAATAAAGAACCCGATTAACCACTTCCCCTCTGTCAGGAGTGCTATGTAAGAACGTAATTCTTTTGATTCAAAGATCACTTATGATTCAAAGATACGTAACTAACTGGACTGATTAAGATTTGGAAAAGTTAAGAAATTTTTTATTCTAAAAACAGCAAGTACTCTCATTAATATATGTAAACAAAAGAAACAAAAAAATACAACTTGAAATAAGAATAATTATGACATACTTTACAATACACATAAACACATAGGGCCTGATCCAGAGCTACGACCGCAAGCGAGCGTACGCTCATCGTAAGCGAAAATTCGGTAAAAAATTCGCAACGCGCATGCCCAGTATGACAGCTTCCGGTCGCCCGGGCGCCATGAGCGAATAGCGGTCGTATTGTGAGCGAATTTTTCGCTCGATGGGCGTGCGTTCAGTACGATGGTCGCCTGGGCGCCCGTTTTACTACAGGGAGGCGGGGATAGCCATTTAAATTGTACAGTATGGGCGTGCTAAGCCCGTACGCTCAGCGTATTTTGTGCGAATTTTCGTACGGCCGACGGTCGTACCCAGTGTAGGGTATAGGCGTCGTAAGCAGGTACTTTACTATGGGAGTGTTAGGGGCGTGTATGTTTATTCGCACGGTCGAACGTACGCATTCGCTCGCCGTGCGAATTTTCGTAACGCTGGATCAGGCCCATACTGCATAAAGGTCGAAAACAATGATCCACTACATATAGAGAACATTTAAAAATTAAACATTAAAACTATAACCAAATAATGGCACATTTACAAGGTTGGAAAAATCAGCATACAAAATGGAAAATCAGCATAGGATTAAATAAACAAGCTTTTATTTGTTTCATTTAAAAACACACATCTATTGATTATAAACACGCAGCAGGTGTGGGCTGAATGAAGTAACAAGACGCATGGCTTCACAGCAAACAATATGGTTCTTTAACTTACGAGTGGTCGAGGGCTACCTTAACTTTTCCCGTGCGTATGTTAGATTCTGAAAGGCTCTCCTTCCTGTGAATCAGTCCTAACTCTGTTGGGAAACCCATAATGTACATTAGTAGCCCATGTGCAGCTCATTTGCATTAAGTCTTGCTCCTCTAGCTACGCATGTGGGACTCATTCCGTGCCGATGTGTACATAAGTCTTACGTCCGTGTATGTGAATCAGTCTGTGAATTACTTAAGTGTGAATCAGGGCCTATATGTTCTCAATGTGTGATTTACATATGTGGACTGATTACTTGGACAACACAGAGTGGTTTGAAAGTGATCTTATGAGTTGCAGTCTACTCAGGTGGAAACCGATTAATTAAACAGTTTACAACATAAAAGGAGCAATTAGGAGCTCCCTTTCACTCACGATTATTCCTCTGAAAAAATCCATTTGGATTAAACAAGTCAGAAAAGTAAGATGGTCTGTTACATTGTTTTCTGCACTGGACAATGTTCTTGTATGCTGAGTGGAGACTGAGTTTACTTTTTACTCTATGCAATGATTGAGGATTGTTTTCGGTATCAGAGCGTGTAGCTATCAAAGCTGGAACAAAGTCTTTCTCTGATGGACAGAATAGTAAAACCACGCTACTTTCATTTGGTTTATTTAATTAACCATGGTAGCGGTCGTGGTTTCCTGCCATACCTACCATCCACATTACTGTTTCCCAATTGCCATCTCTCGGTGCTAATATAGTGGAATGGAGTCCTTAAAGAATACCCTTTATTGGGGTGCAACCCTACATAAGAGTGGATTTATGTTCCCCCCTGAGCACTGAGGAGAAGAGAGCGTTTCATTTTAATCTGCATGGAGTGAATTGCTACAAATAACTTGTCTCTACAGCTGAATTAACTGCATTTTGTAACAAGAACTTAAGTGCAGCATTTATTATTTGAATAGAAATTATTCTGGCATTATGCAATCAGAATGTTCTATATGTCAATTTTTTTATGTAGATCTGGTACCAGACATTATTGTATTTATACATTTGATTTTATTGATTACTAAAGTTGGAAGGCTTTATACTGTATATAATTTATTTTTATATTATTTATACATTTTTTAGTAGAGACAGCGCTGGGTTTGTTTCTTCTTTCATTTTTTGTTTAAGCATCCATTTAATATTTTAGGACCGGATTCACAGATCCATGTTTACTAAGTACGCATTTTTACAAACGCATGTAGCAAACACCCATGACACTCCCCTAGCACGGACGGGTTTTCGATGACTCACACCTCCATAGGGTACCCTTATCTTTACATGTGTATTTAGGTGCTTATGTTACTTACGTATGTGCGTACTTTACTAACCGCACTCTCAAAAGGCCATTTAAATGCCCCCCCGCCCGCTTTCGCGTAACTTCTAATGTACATAAGACAACCATGCCCCTCCGTACGTATGTCACTAAGTGCTATTCACAAGTCTGTGCCTAAAGTATTTACATGCGTAAATACCATGTATTGCGTTGAAAAAGTTACTATGCACGTGCAGTTAATCCGCTCCTTAAAAAGTGCAAGCAACCTCACGCAAAATACTTTATGTGAATACGGTCCTAAGTGTTTTGGTGAAAATTTTTCAGAAAAGGAAGTGCGCTAGCAAAACTTTTTTCCCCTTTTTTCACTACTGTACACATTTTATTATACAATGTATAGATTTATGGACATCAGTAGTAATCTCTCAGTTCTAGTAAGCTTATAACAGGCTCTCAACTCAATATGCTTTTAACACTAGTAGGAAAAGGAAGGCTTTAATTCTCTACTTTTCTGTATAAACTCTTGCCCTTTGACATTCTTGCCACTCTCCATGCGCTTACTGAGTGTTCTTCTTTCATGTGGTCTGGATATGTCTTCTATTTGTTCTTTGTTTGTGACTTGCACAAGTAAGGAAAGGGTTAGAGAATCCCCCTCTACGACAGCATACACCGATCCTAAATATTCCATTTGGGAGAATATTACAACCACATTTGAATTGGTGAATTTCAGGTTGAGTAGTCCAGTGTGTTTGTCTAGAATTTCCTGAAATTACCCCTCTTCTGAAAAGCATAAACAAGTCATTTCATGATCAGACTTTGATTTATGCCAGCAATGTGTGCTATTCTTACCATGCATGTGTAATTCTAAAAAAGGCATCCTGTACATGTTTAAATAATCTATGTGATGTAAGAGAAGTAGGTAAAGTACTTATTGTGAGATGTTGGTATTTTTGCCATATTTTGCAGCAGTGATTACAAAGCAAATGCAGTTGTAGCCATATCTTCTGTTATATGCCACATTGTCAATACTAATATTTTCATCATTACTACTCATAATTCAATTTTTTTGCAGCTGCAAATCGAAACACCTCAATACGAGTTGCACACTTTTCAGTGGATGCAATCAACAAACAAAACACTAACACTAAAACAAACTCTAAATACTTAAAAGTCAGCATGAGACCCAAAGAGAAAATTCAATTAATCAAAAAGACTGAATGATTTCTATCTATTGCTATGTGACCAGTATGCTTTTGTAGGCCCCTTGGTCAGTAAATTGTGGGGGCCCCTGCACACATTACTGTTAAATTTTGTTTAAATGTTGCTCAAAATATGCAATGAAAAAAAGAGATGTGTATACAAATACCATATCAGCAACCACATTGTATAAAAATATTACAAGCTAGAACACACTCAAAAGAACCTGAGACAACTAGATCTTAATTAATCAAGCGCTTGCTGGTGTCCATAAAGAATAGTTACATTCCTTGCTTTCAAGAGTGGTCATCACCCATTTATCTCTGCAAAAGGGGGATTCAATAGTTGTCTAATGGTGCCCCCATATACTATTAATGGGACCTATTTTAGTACCTCCATATTACACTTACATGCTCTCATGAAATATTTTGTCATAAATAACAGAAAATTACAACAAACAACATGAATTTTAGGAGAATAATTAAAAGTTGGGAACTGGTGTTTTGTATAGTAGATTATTCTACGTCTCCACATACAAGGACATGCCACAAGTTTCTTGAGGTAAAGAGTATATTTGAACATGCACAAAGTAAGTTAAAAAATGTACAACAAATAGTCTCTAGAAATGAAGTCCTCATATTTTTATTGCTTGCTGAATGAGGAGAGAAGGGTAAGTTTAAGAGGTGGAAATGAGAGTGATGAGAAAGCAAGGTGATACCGGTAGAAATATTCTGGTAGAGGTCTTCAGGTACAAATTATTTATAACTAAAATTGATTACAATATAAATTTGAAAAAGTTTTATACATAATCTTTCCACAATTAGTATTACAAATTTGGTCATTTATAAACCACTTCTATGTTGCCTTTAATTCATCTTTTTTTATTCCTTTGGAAGATTGTATTGACTGCGAGTGCTAGAATTATTTGTAATTCACATGTTAACAGGATTATTAATTAAAGAGAAAGACTTTGTACTGTCATACAAAAACAGTTTGGACTATACACAGATATGCGATCAACAATCTGGTGAATTATATTCCCTTTAATCCCCAATAGGCGGTATTAGGAATATTACCAGAGCCGCAGAGGATATGTCTGGGGGGGGGTTGAAATTACTGTTAGCAATAAGGCCCGTATTGTGTATAAGGCCCGTATTGTGTACTTTTATTTCTGTCTTTCAGACTGCATATACGCAATCTACGTAAGAAAAAGATATGTAGATTACGTTAAAAAATGACTACGGGCCTAAGTGCGACAGCATGTATGGGTATCCTACAGGTTTGGCCGAATCTCATGGCTCCACCTCTCTCTTTATTTAAGAATAAATGACACCACATATTCAGAATGGATTGGCCCGAAGCTTCTTTAGACAAAGAACTTTGGACGGAAAACTTATTTTCCTCTTGGGAAAGATATATTGACACACTGGAGCCACATGTCTAGCAGCAACTGTACAACACATTTCACTATACCACTTGGTTCTTATTACGAGAAGTGGAGATTAACAATCCGATTGGTCAATAATGAATGTTTTTGGGTTTTTTTGTGAATCCATAGAAACTACTAGTGTGGATGACTGGAGAAGTGGATGTAAACTGGATGGACATTATAATATGTATTAATTTATGTATATCTACCCTGTAGCATATCATTTTATTCTGTAATGGAATCTTTGTACTAAAATGTATGATGATAATTTCTCAATGTGAACTTAATAAAGAATATTTAAAATAAAAAAAACTGTTTGGATTTATTTAAAATATATATAAATAATGGTTCATTTCTTTGTTATGGCTTATATCAGGGGCAGAACATGGCTCATAGATTCAGTGCCGAGTGCTGTTTTAAGCTGTCAACCTCTGACAGCTTGCTGACCGTGCAGGAGTGGTTGTCTGTTGAGCTGCAAAACATCATCCACCTTTATGTCTTATGATTAAGTTGAGATTCTCAAAAGGAAAGTGGAGGTACTACCCATAGCAACCAATCAGATTCTAGCTATTTTTGACAATTAGTTTACTTTGCTCTTTAACGGCCGCATTCAGAGCTCCGACCACATTGCAATTGAGGCCGGAGTTTTGAGAAATGTGCTACTGCGCATTCGCAGTAATTTTGTAACGTAATCTACGTTACAATTGCAATGCAGCCGAAGCTCTGAATACAGCCCTAAAAGTATAACTTAAACATGCCATATAATGTTTTACCATATTAATAGTTATATTATTATTTATGTTATTGAGCATTTGCATTTTGGGCAATGAATAGCTTTTTCGCAGTCTGTCCTTCCGCTGTTGGCTCCAGCGATTGCATGGTCTCTGTAGACTTCAACAGCGACAGGTACGTTTTCTTATCCCTAAACCTAAGCATCCCATTCCCGCCACCTAACCCTATCCATAACTCTATTCTTTTTGCAGCCTAGCCCTAACCCTCTCCTAACCATCCTTTCCAGCAGCCTAAACTTAACCCTTCCCTAACCAGGGCCATCCCTATAAGTGGGGGGCTCATGGCAAAGCTTCCCCCCCCAAACAGCAACTGGCACTTGCGCAGTTTGGTCGTTGCTTTGCGCATCTGCAGAACGGCACTAGACCTGTGCATGCACAGACTATACTGCTTATAGTACTGAGTGCTGTTATAAACGTTTTAGCTGACATCTGCCAGCTTTATTTTCAGAGCCACTGCAACCTGCTATACTATATATCTCTGCTACTGCTCTGTAGATGCTGCCAGAGAGTCGTAGAGCAGGGAAAAGGCCAGAGCCACTAATCTTCACTACTATACTTCCAGCAGAATCTACAGAGCCGTGGCATCATACTAACATTGTGTAGCAGATGACCGCATCTCTGAAAGTAAAGTTGGCGGGGGAGCCCAGGGCACGGTGCCCAAAGCAGGTGTCCCGGTTGAAACCCTCCTAGAGGTAGCTCTACCCCTGACCATCATTGCCCCTCAGTCTAACCTTTCCTGTTCCATAGCCTAACCCTAACTGGAACGTGTACTTTGTCAAAATAAGACCTTTAAACATGGTACAAGTTCCAGAAATTTTAACTATGAAAAAGCAGTCGGCAATAGTACAGTCGAAATTAAGCTTTTAACTGTATCACCTGTATCAACTGTAACAGGTCCTTCATATCGGCAACTGCATCCCCTCTGTGTATTAACCATAGTTTGGCGTCATTGGCAGCCATAGCTTCTAACTTGCACAATGCTTAAATATTCATTTACATTGAATAGAATATGTATTAGATAGCAACAAACTGGCATAAAATGGGTTTAAACATTGCCACACAAACTGGCAAAAAAAAGTTATATTATTACCACACTAAATACTCTTACAAATGTTGATCAAAGGATCATTATTACTACAACATTAATAATTGCAGTTTCTCCTGATTTAGCCATCCTTTGGATTACATCACAGGTCAGGTGGGTGTTTTAGAATTTCAGAAAACTGCCATTAGTTAAAAATGAAATATAATCTGTAATGTAGAATGCAAAAATATGGGGTTTAACTTTAAGAAGTAAGTAAATAGAATGAAAATCCTCAATGAAAGTGGAACTACAAGAATGATTAAACAACTTAGAAATAGTTCTTATTCTGTTGCTTAGAAACTGTCAAATAGGGAGATATAAGGCTATGACAAATAAAATGTAATACTATAAGAATTCAGGTTTTCAGTAAGTGTAGTGGGTGTGTCCAGGATGTTTTTCTTGAGACTTTCCACCACTTCTCCTGTCTAAATTATTTAATTTAAGCATTACCTTAAAATGTATTTTTTCAAATAAATAATAAAAATGTATAATACACTCACTTCCTTTACACTTGACTTTCATTCATAAATAAACATATACATTCCTCTGATTGTCTAATGTAAACGCATCTGGAAAATATCCACCGTCTAAGGGAGCTTTCTCTAGCCATGCCTGCTTCCATACTTTCCCCTGCTGTTGTTAATAGAGAAAATGGCAAAAAATAAAAAAGAAAGTCTTTCTTTTTTTAAAGTGATTTGAAGTCCTATTTATCATATGCAGCAAAATAAATCTTCACAGGGCTGTCAGTTAGATGTTTTGGGATTGCTTGACCCTGGGTACACAAATTACTGGGAAATACCATGTAGTTCGATAAACATTGCTAGAGCTATGTATGAGTGCAAACTAATATGAATAATGCAGTTAACAGCAAAATATGCAAAATATAAAAGTGGATTCAGACCAGAAGCAACCAATCAAACAGTAGCTTTGATTTAGTCTAGTGTTATGTTATATATGGGGGCTAATGTCCAAATTTCACCAAAAATGTTTTTCCGTGTATTCAGTAAAGGTAATTTTAAGATTTGAGCACATTAAAACCGTGGCGAGTCTCCGCTACAATGTATAACATTGCGAAATAGGGACAGCCGAAAGTTGCTTTTCAGCTGTCCCTATTTCGAATGAGAGCAATCATAGAATTTTTTTTTTTATGAATGGGTGAGTATGTGATTAACATGCTCAGAGAGCTGAGTAACCCTCTCTGAGGACTTATGGTTAGGTTGGGGGGGGGAAA
>WWET01000225.1:483061-516930 GCA_011038615.1 Limnodynastes dumerilii
AGACTTAGGGTTAGGTAGTGGGGTGGCTAACCTTTCGGAGCACCATGTTCGAGGCATAAGCAATCAATATCCCAGCCCATTCGGAACGGGCTTAAAGCGAAGGGCCGTTCGCAATGGGGACCCACACTCCGTTAAAAGTTCAGTCACAAACCAGTTCTTTGAAATGTATTTATAAATGTTGTTTTAAAAAAGACTTTCCAATTTAAGCAATTAAAGGAGCCGCGCCAGCAATTTTACCAAATCATAAAAAAGAACTGATTGCCATGAGTTTAAGGTGCAGCCATAGGTTAATGTAAAAAGGAGACAAATAAAAAAGCACATCAAGAACAAGCCATTTGCCGTATGTCTAAGAAACCTTATACTGGCACACACTTTATAAACATACAGAGTCACAAGATACCAGGTTAAAACTTTTCTTTTAATGAAACAATTAAAAACATGTATAGATGCCTTTTGGCAAAATATATCATATCTAAACAGATAGATCAATTATACAATACAATAAACATGTCAAAACTACATTATGTCATAAACACCCTATCAAAAGCAGGACCAATAGGTCTGATTCACACTTAAGAACGCGTTAGGTTCTTAAATATATGCAGCTAGTAGGTTGTGGTTCTTAAGATAAATAAATAATGTGACTGGCGCCCAAAAAAATAATAAATAAAAAAATGAAAAAGAAAATAAAATGGTGTATAGATGAATCTGACCTCTTGATATATCACTAATAACAATTTATTAAATACACAAACATAAAAAAGATTAAAACATATATTATGTATCCTGAGATGACACCCTCATGCAAAAAACACTACCCTGGCCACAGGTAGAGATACTGTATAGAGAAAAATGAGGAATGGTAAGGAGTAGTGAAGATATGAATCAAAAAAAATATATATACTGAATAAAAAACAAAAAAAGTCCAACATGAATCCAAAGATGTCAAATAGTTCTTATTGTGTGGTAAATGATGATGAATAGTAAGGAATTCCAAAATAAAAGTACTTACAATGGGATGAGTAATGAACTAGATGATGGAATTGAGAAATACTCACAGATGAATCTCCATAAATGTAAAACAGAAAGGTGTACGTAACAGTAGATGGTCAGCATGAGCCGCTGTATGATGGCAATATATCAGCTGTTTGGTGGAGATGTCAATAAACGATCTTGGAGCTGACGGAGAGTAGAAACGATGGTCCCACTAGGGGAATAGCAGCAATGAGGTAAGTGAATAACGTGCACCGAGCTGTGCCAGGACTGAAAGCCACAGCCCACGTTCTCAATGGCAGCAGAGCAACGGGGCGGCCCGCATGGCTGAAAGGACACCAGGACAACAGAAAGCTGATGGCGACGCTGAGGTGGATGGACAGCGTGCACCCGATAATGCCAGACTACAAGCCGCTGGTCGCGCTCCCGATGGCAATGGGGTAGCAGAGCGGTCCACGTGGCTAGGTAAACACAGGAGCAGGAGGGCGGCACAATGACTGCACGTGGCTGCCGAGAGTTGTGACTGGCCGTACAGGATGAATGGGCTGTACTAAGCCGCTGGAGAGGCAGGAGAAAGTGTCCTGTGCAGTGATCCGTGAGAATGTAGATGAATAAAAACCAAAATCAATTCTAGAGAGTGGATGATGATCTCTAGGCAGTGGGTGTCAGCAGGATAACCCTTACGCGTTTCATCACCTTGTAGTGACTTCTTCAGAGGGAAAAGCGATATTATATATGCATACAGCCCAAGAGGCTTGAAATAAATGAAGTAAAAGACTTGGTGGATAACAGCGCCATCATGTGGAGGAACTGAAGAGAGAAAAGAAGACGTTAAACATTTTCTGCAAGTACTTTTTGAACATAATTCCTTTTGATTGATTAACTGTCGTCGTGAAATATTAAAGATTTCTAAGACTGATTTTGAAGATCTCTGACACAGAATATATGTAGTACTTCCTTTACTCAATACAAAGCGCAGTTACATTCCTTTAACTTCCTTATTGATAATTATACCCTAATTAAATACATCTAAATGAATATGTATAAAATATAAAATAATATATATTAATTAACTGGATGAGAAGGCAGGCATTCTATCGTTGATAAAAAACATTATTCAGTCTGTCTTAAAGGGATACAATCATAAATGCAGTGGTGTAGCATTTGTACCTTAATTTAAATACAAAACCACAGAAAAATGAAATAACAACAACAATTAATACACAAAAACCAAGTAGGTTGTATAATAACAACAAAAGATGATGGTGAGGTTTTCATCTCATATGAGTTGGATTTTTTTTAAAAGTTAAAATAATTGATCGATAAATGAATCAAAGAAAATAACTGTGGACTGTATTACCAAAATTATTAAATAATCATAATGGAAAAATCTATTACTTATATGAATAGTGGATCGATTATGTTATATATATATGTGGTTCTTAAGATACTTACAAGTGCCATAGGGCTCCGTTAACTGTAGGTTTGCATTTGTGTGCGTAGGGCATCTAATTATGAACGTGACTGCATAACCGCGCCTTCTTATGCTCATTTAAATGCCTCCCTCCACTCAATCTTCATATCTGCTGTGTTAATTATTCACGGCACACCCCTTCCTGCATAAGTCATTACGAACCTAGCGACATTAGGTTTGTAGTGTTAAATCACATTATTTGCATTCCTAAGTCCAACGTAGATAGTGTATAAAAGTTACTACGCATGCGCAGTATATCCCTTCCTAAATATACGCACCTAAAACCACACAGATTCTTAACTGTGAATCAGACCCAATAACCCTACATTGTCTAGCGGCGTCACATCCAAAAAATAAATAATACATAATGTTTTTTATAAAATACATTTTCTAATAAAAAATAATATTATTATTATTCTGTGCAGTACCTGTCCCTCCCAATCTAGGGAAAATGATGCAGGAGTCTCCTGAAGAACAATGATCATTGTTAGGAGGAAAAAGCTGGGCAGCCTGGGGATCCACCGATGCATTCGGTCCTCGGATCTCCAACAGCTGTCATCTCCCGACACGTGCATAGCACGCACTGATCGGCTTTGTCAAAGGTAGTGTGTGTACAACAGGCGCTTCCTTTTACATTTCCAAGCGCCAATCACAGAGTGTATTCGATCAAGCGCAGCTCCTGTCGATTGATTAATACAAGAGAAACATAGTGAATACTAAGTAACCCTGCAGAATAACAAAGTAAATTGTCTTTCAGACCGCATTTACGCAATCTACGTAAGGAAACGACATGTAGATAACGTAAAAAATGTACTATGCATGCGCAGTAGGAAAAACCGCTAAACACCAGACGTATATGTTATACGTCTGGTAGTCTGCATACGGCCATATATGCCTTAAAGGGACATACTTCAAAAAAGGGTTCAAATGCAATAGATACGTAAATATAGAATTCTGTTAATAAGGATAATTGGGGATCTACAGGTCCTGCTAAACAAATTCAGAAACATCAAAAGAAAAATGTCCATTTCTATTACATAAAAGGTGTAAAAGTAATGCCTTCATTCATGCCATATGGCACCGTGGTATTAAGAATAAAAATCCAATTAGCTCCTTTTTTGCAAAAGGATAAGATTTATATCTCCACCTCTGATAGACACCAGCATTTTATCCAATATAAATGCTCTTAAATTTTAGAGGCTTGAATTATGTTTATGAAAAAAGTGATGTGCGACTGGAGTCAATACCTTACATTTTTCCTTGTCTGATGGTGCATTCCGAAAAGAGCTTAGACGCTCTATTAGCCGTAGTCTAAACGATCTAATGGTCTTGCCAACATACATTAGGTTGCACTCACAAATCAGACCGTACACTACATATCTTGAATTGCAGTTCATGAATTGTTTCAACTTGTGTACTTTCAGAAAACGATCAGTGATTTCTACAGTTTTCACCATGTAATCACAAGAACTGCACTTCCCACAGGCAAATGAACCCACATATTTATCCTTTTTTGGAGGACTTAAAGTTAAAAAAGCTGTTTACTAACTTGTCTTTCAAATTGGTAGATCTCTGCCAACAGAGAGGAAGAAAGTTACCAAAAATCTCATTCGAAATAGGGTCAGATTGTAAGATAGGTAAATGTTTATTTAAAATATTATCAATTGTACCAGCTTTATCACAAAAATCAGTAATGAATCTGATTATGGAATGTATTTCCTTTATTTTACTTTTAGGATAGTGTTTCTCTATCCGTATTAAATGCTTGATGATAAGCAAAAATGAGAATTTGTTGGGGATATCTTCTTGCTATGAGTCTATCTTCTAACTCTTTAGCTCTTACTTTAAATTTGGTGGTTGAAGAGTAATTCTGACGCAATCTTAAATACTCTCCTTTCAGAATTTTCTGTTTTACATTTCTATGATGGAAACTCTTATTATGCAGAATACTATTTGTGGAATTAGTGTTTCTGAAAAAATCTGTACTCAAATATCTGAACTCATTGATGTGAATAGTGATATCCAGAATGTCAACTTGGGTCAGACTTTTAGTCATGGTGAGTTTGAGAATAAACTCATTGGTATTAAGTATGAAAATGTAAAGCAGGTCGGAGTCACCCTTCCTAGGAGCAGAATGTCGTCTATATAGCGGAGCTACATGGGTATATGTGAAGTATACATCTTATGGGCCTCCGTAAAGATGACATCCTGCTCCCACCACCCCAAGTACAGATTTGCATAAGTAGGGGCACATGGAGTCCCCAATGCTGTGCCCCTTACTTGTAAATAGAAACACTCATCAAATAGGAAATAGTTCCTTTTTAATACAAAATTGAATAAATCCAGAAGAAAGAAAGTCATTGTGGAGAACCCTAGATATTCTATGATTGATCTATCTGGTTATCTATAAATATGTATGGTATTGACACTGGTAGAGCATGATTTTTGTTACAGAGCTCCTTGAAGTCATTGTATACTGTATATGTATACATCAAGAATGGTCATAGGTTCTTTCTATCGCAGTGCCTCACGGTAGAGAAATGCTTGGGCCATAGCCTCCAGGAAGCTTGAAACTTCAAAAGACGAATGAGAAATCATCAAGTAAGTCTTGATCGAACCTTTGTGATTGAGTGTTTGTCTCCTGAACCATATTTAGTAACTCTCAATGACCTTGTCTAAGATTTATACCTTGACTCTAAAAGTCAAGCAGACCTTTTGGTTTCCAGATTGTATGGCTGGAATGTCATTTAAAATACTAAAGTAGAGTCTCAGTGGCTTTAAAGATTTTATTTCCCTTAAAGATAAACTTGTCTTTCTCTATACTATTTATCCTCTTGATTAAAGATTTCTGTGACAGGTATTAATTGTATGATGACCTTAAACTGGTTTGAATGTCAGCAACCTTCAATAGATTTGTGCTTGATAAAGATTCATATAACCCAAATTACTGATCCAATAATAATGAGAATTATGGGTGCCTGGGGATTACTTGGCCCTTAGCCAATAATAGCAGCCAAGAGAAAACATTAAATTGAAAGCCTAAATTATTGTTGATTTATCCAGACATTATAGCAATATTATTATTTTGATCTTGTGAGTTGTTATATAGAGCAACCCTTTAACCCCACATATGCCAGAAGATAACCAAGGATGAATTCAGAGTATCGCTTCCGTGTCAAAACTGCGCATGCGCAAAATGCACAAGGAAGTCGTATTGCTGGCAGAGTTTATGGTATCCGCCAGCATACAATTCCAGCAGAAAAAAGGGGTGTGCTCCGCTTTTCTCATTTAAATACTCCGTGCTCACCAGTCTGGTGGATGCGTAACAAGCCCTATGCTTCCACCATCTCAGGGATGCAGGAAGCGTAGGGCAGCTCACCGGAGCTGAAAAAAAAGTAAAAAAACAAACAAACACTTTTTTGTTTTAACATTAACCCCTTCTCCGCCTGCCCACCACAACATATTTAAAAAAATAACCCCTTCGCCCCGCCTGTCCCACCGCAACCTATGTTAAAAAATAAATAAATACAGTCCAGGCTGACAGGGCATACTGCCGCTCATGGAACTACAAGCACAAGCATGCCCATGAATGATAAGGCATGCTTGCGTTTGTAGTGCCCTGCACCAAAATCACTACACATGCCCATTTTTAAAAAAAAAAACATACTGTGCCCTCTCCAAAAATACTATGAAAATTTCCACGTGCCCCCCTCAAATGTAAAGATAAAAAAAGGCCTATACATGTCCCCTTCTTTACAAAAAAAACAGTGCCCGCATAAAAATTGTAAAAAAAAGTCACATGATGTCCCCTTCATTTATACAAAAACAGTACCCATATAATTAAACTTATAAAAAATGCTACATGTGCCCACATAATAAAATAAATAAAAAATGCCACAAGTGCCCCACTAAAATTAAAACATATAAAAAAAATGCCCATAAGATGGCCCACAAAAAATAAAAACATACTTACCTGATCTGATGGGGGTCCAGTCTTGTAAGCTTTTAATCCGGGGGGTGGCCTTGGCTAAAAAAAAAACCTCAATACAAACGACGCTAACTATGTCCTGCATGCAGGACATCCCAGCGCTAATGACAGTTCTACTGTCATTGGGGTGTACTTATACCCTCTGCCAGCGTGGGAATATTTCCAAATATCATGATTGGTATTTCCAACGCTGGCAGAGGGTATAAGTACACCCAGTAGAACTGTCATTAGCGCCGGAATGTCCTGCATAGTTAGCGTCGTCTGTATTGGGTTTTTTTTTTGCCAAGGCCACCCCCCGAATAAAAAGCTTACAAGACTGGACCCCCATCAGAGCAGGTAAGTATGTTTTTATTTTTCCTGGGACATTTTATAAGCATTTTTTATATGTTTTAATTTTAGTGAGACACTTGGGGCATTTTTTTATTTATTTTATTATGTGGGCACATGTAGCATTTTTAAGATAATTATATGGGCACTGTTTTTTTTTTTTAATGAAGGGGACGGGGATCTAGCTTTTTTTTTGGGGGGGGCACATGTGACATTTTTTTTACAATTTTTATGTGGGCACTGTTTATTTTTATAAAGAAGGAGATGGGTATAGGCATTATTTTTATCTTTACATTTTTGGGGGGAACGTGGATGTTTTCATAGTATTTTTGGAGAGGGCACAGTATGTTTTTTTTTTTTAAAGAAATGGGTAGTGATTTTGGTGCATGGCATGCTGCCGATACTAGTACTACAAGCGCAACCATGCCTTGTCATGCATGGGCATGCTTGTGCTTGTAGTTCTACTAGCGGCAGTATGCCCTGTCGGCCTGGAAAATATTTTTTATTTTTTAATATAGGTTGTGGCGGGGCAGGCGGGGGAAGGGATTTATTTTTTACTAATGTTAAAAAAAACAAAAAAACCCTACAGTCGGAGCAATTAAGGCTTGCACTGCCTTGCACATCCACATACTACTCTGAAGTAGCACCCTACGTGCTATTCAGAATGGGCTATAGGATGCACGAAAGCACATCCTTTAATAGCCCATAGTCAAATTAGCATGTGCGATTCCACACGTAACTCTGAATCTGGTCCAATGTTTGTAAAGCATGTAGAGAGTAAATGATTGTCACTTAGGGCTGGGTCCAGACCTTTTTAAGTGCATGAACTTAATTACACCTGGGCTAAACTATGTTGAATTCAGGGGGAGCCAAGTTAATTGTATTCTTGCATGCAGGGATATATCTTTAAATTGCTTACTGCACACAGATACTGACTAGCTTTACTGTCACACTGTTATTTAGACTTGGGATAGGAAACATCACCTCTCAACACTAACACTGTTTGCAACAAATGAAATATTACTCCCCTGAATTCAACATGGTTTAGCCCAGGTGTAACTTAGTTCATGCACTTAACAAGGTCTGGATCCAGCCCTTATTATCAGTGTTATGAACATAACCAAATCACATTACCAATTATTTACCTAGTCCACCTATTCACAATGCATTTTCATTTCACAGATTAAGGTTTTTTTTAGTAATATCTATTTTGGGACAGTACATAGCATAGAAGACTAAGATAAAAATAATAATAATAACAAATTAAAATGATTGCTTTGAACTTGAACAACTAAACCCAATCTATTGAATAACAACTAGGGACAGTTTCTATAAATGCCAGAATAGTCTATAGTAGACATACAGTATAGCTATTTAATCTAACTGCTAGTATTCATTTATTGGGAACAGTTGAATTTAAAGTAGTAGTATTTAGAGTTGAGTTGTTGCAAATTACATTATGGTTAATAGGGTAATGGTGACTTTTAGAATGTAAATCTAGATAACAACATTGTAGTAGGCTATATTGTAACTGGGACAAAATAGTCAAAAATAAAACTAACAGCTATGCAATTAACATTCATTACTTAGTGTTTCCATTCAAAAATCACTTTTCTCCAGTCTAAATAAAATAGCATCATTTGTATCTGTTTATTTCAATAATAATAATGAAAAAGTTAGCTTTCCCTTGAGGTTTTGACCTTTGGAAGTCATTACTTGCCATGTTCATCCGCCAGAAATTGTTAAAAGTCATCCAAAGTATCTTTGCTTAACATGTCAACCACTTTGACCTCTTTGGCTAGACCAGCTCCTGTTACAATAACCTCTGCCCTCCAGCACTTCTTAAACACAGTACATTGAATCCCCACCTAATCTTCCCAACAAGGTCAGTTCAGACATATAGTAGCTGCGTAATTTTCAACATACTTCTCTTTGTCAGAACCATGACTAACACAACTACACATTAAAGAAATCTAAAAGTTTAAAGTGCTAAGCCAAGAGGAGGAATATGGTAAGTTAAAGCCCTTAAAATATCAGCATGAATTAATGTGTCATGTAAACAGGATACTGACCTCAGTTTGAAATCAGACAGGAATTCTGTAAGTAACCCAACTGATAGAGAGAAGTGTATTTGTGTGTGGGGTGTATGTTGGAGGAGGAAAGGCAGCTATGTTTGATTAAACCATTAGAGGTAATTACTCTCTAATCTACGACTACATATAATTTTAAGTAGCTAAGCCTACAGGATGGAGCCACAAGCAAAGCAGACACCTTGATTACAAAAAGTATATGGCTAGAAAAAGGTACGATTCATACTATATTGTTTAAACTGACATCTCTGTTTATTATCATCAGCTCTGAAAAAATATCAGTCTCCCTCATAATAAAAACGCCAACATAATTGCTGGTTGTCACCGTTTGATAAATATAGCATTTCTCTTGGCTTGAAAATAGGTTTTGCACCTTAACTCTCAGAGAAATCTAATAATATTTATCCCTTAGAAAATTATTTGTCAGTTTTAAATATAAATTTTAATGTATGGATCTGGATCCGCAATACCCAGTTATTCGTACTGTTTTTGCTTCTGTCATTATTACAATGGTGGGGTGAGTGCAAGCACTAGTAATAGACATGGTCATTTTAAAGTACAGGTATGCTTGATGCACACAAACCCCTTATCCAAACATCTGATCCATCCTCTTTTTAAGTGAGGTCGTATCAGAAATTTTAAGGTAGCGATTTATATGTTGACGAAGCACATTAGAAATCTGCAAGTGCATAACAAGTTTTAGTGAATTGAAAAGTTTTACCTATCATGTAATTTATTTCAATAATTTAAGTTTTAATATCAACTCAAATACTATCTTGCAATATGATTATTGTGGAGTGTGGTACAGACAACACTTTTTTATTGCCTCTATGGATTTGGAGGGTGTATAGGAAAACCCTCTTTTGTCCCCCAGGAATTCACTTAAAGTCCGAGCAGGATTAAGTGTAAATCAGGTTTGGGAACAGCGCTGCCTAGATTATAAATACCATTAGGGATTCTGCCACTCTAAATACTGGATAGGGATGCCCCAGCCCCGTGTAAAGACAAGAATGTGTGAAAAACACAGTATTGGGCGCTTCTCTTGGTAAGAGTGTACAAAGCAGGATTAAGACTTCATGGGGCCGTAGGCAAGATACTGGTTTGGGCCCCTTCTCCCCAATAAAATCCATTGCACAATATTTTGGTGTTTACTTTATTCATCCCCCATACATTTGTAATTTTTCCTCATTTTATTAAACACTGACACATATCTAATTCTAGCTTTAAAATTTTGAGAGAAAAAAAAAAGAACAATGCAAATATAAAACAACATTATTTATTTAAATAAATACCTGATATTCATATAATCCATATTGCCAAATTAATATCACCATAATCCCCATTGCCAAATTAACATCCCCACTGCCAATTTAATATCCCCATAATCCCCACTGTCAAATTAATATCCCCATTGCAAATTTAATATCCCCATAATATCCATTTCCAATTTTAAATCCCCATAATCCCCATTGCCAATTTAATATCCCCTTTGCCAAGTTAATATCCCCATTGCCAATTTAATATCCCCATAATACCTTTTGTCAATTTAATATGCCCACTGCCAGTTAAATATCCCTATAATCCCCAATGCCAGTTTTAAATCCTCTTAATCCCTGCTGCCAATTTAATATACACATTGCCATTTTAATATGCCCACTGCCAGTTTAATATCACCATTATCCTTGTTGCCAATCTAATATCCCCATTGCCAATTTAATATGGCCATAATCCTCATTGCCAGTTTAATATGCCCACTGCCATTTTAATATTCCCATTGCCAATTTAATATGCCCATTGCCAACTTAACATCACCACTGCCAATTTAATATCCCCATAATTTCCTTTGCCAATTTAAGATGCCCACTGCCAGTTTAATATCCCTATAATCCCCATTGCCCATTTTAAATCCCCTACATCCCTGTTGCCAATTTAATATCCCCATTATCAATTTAATATCCCCATTTGCAATTTAATATGCCCATAATCTCCATTGCCAACTAAACATGCCCACTGCCAGATTAATATTTCCATTGCCAATTTAATATGCCCATTGCCAATTTAATATGCCCATAATCCCTATTGCCAATTTAATATCCCCATAATCCCTATTGCCAATTTAATATGCCCCTTGCCAATTTAATATCCCCATAATCCCCATTGCCAATATCCCTTATAGATGCTCAGTACTGGCATTAATAGAAATGTAAGTGCTTACTTGCCTTCTTCCAGCCGATCCTGCTTTTTCCTCCCTCAGCTATGCGCTCTTCTCTAATAAACGCAGGGCTCAGGCTGGCTTAAATGGAGTGCAGGGGGCAGGGTGTGGTACTGGCATGGTGTTGTGCAGTGCGTTCTTAGGAAGCGGTAAATTTAATCCCTTTAACACAGACCACAGCCTGTAATAGCAATATTACTGTCTTGGGCCTGTTAAAGGAGTCTTTAAAAATGCTGGAAAGCAGTACAACTTCTAGTGTTTTCCAGAATTTTAATAAAGCAGCTTAAGAAGCAGCTTTTTAGAACACGAGGGCATGGATACAAACTGGAGGGTGGTAGATTCAAAGGAAATGTGCGGAAAAATTACTTCACTGAAAGGGTGATAGATAAATGGAATATTCTCCCATCTGAGGTGGTTGAGGCCAATACAGTAGAACAATTTAAACATGCTTGGGATAAATATAAGGGTAGCCTAAATTGAAACCCAAATTGAGGGTAAATAGGGTCTAGGGTCAGTATAGTTTTCAATAAACAAATGGGCAGACTAGATGGGCCATGTGGCTCTTATCTGCCGTCACTTTCTATGTTCTATGTAAGAAAACAAAGCCGGGACCGGTTATCAGGCCCTGGTGCCCGCCGAGTAATAAGCGCATGCCTAAGAGGCCTAGCGGGTAATGTGGTCCTGCTTATAGTGGGATTCCAGCTGCCCCAGCAACTAACAAAGTGAACATGCAGCATGGATGAGCAACACTCTTCTTTATTAAACAATGGTGCATTGTCATTTTTATTAAACACATTAATGCCAAAATTAAAACATAGAATCTATTAAGTGCCATTAACTTTTTTTCTATAAACAAAGCTTTAATTTCAACTGTAATACTACCTTGCAACATGATTATTGTGTCCTGTGAAAATTTCCACCTATGCGTGTGGCTAGCCCTTCCAGGAAATCTATTTCTCAATGAAAAAAAATGGTAACATTAGTGTTTATTGATTGTGAGTTGCCCAGGAAACCCCACATATTTTAATCCAGTCCTAAAACAGTTCTTACTACCATTGGTGTATTGTCAAAACAGCAACTAATACACACAAGTTGCTTCTTCATAATATTTTGCAGCCAAAAATGAGCAGTAAAATCTCAGAGTAGCATGTACCAGCTACTAGAACAGCACATGATCCAAATACAAAGCAGATCTCTCCAACATCTCCAGGTAAGAAGGCATTGATAATGTCATCCTGAGATGGTTAATCTATCTGGTCTATGTATTAACTTATAATAGTCTATCTGTCTATATATGGCAAGACAAAGAAGCAGAACAGGGGTGCTCCATAGTGCAATGTGTCCAGAGCCGTTATGGACAATGGGCAATAAAATTTTATAAAAGGTATATCGATGATTTACTACTGATCTGGAAGGGGGATCATGCCTTATTTGAGATGTTTGTTGATGAACTCAATGTTAATCAGTATGGCCTACAATTTACTGCTAATTTTGGAGGTAAAAGTATAGACTACTTGGATCTGAATTTGAAGGCCCCAACACAAGGAATCTAGGTCTGTTGAAACCAACACATTTTTCAAGGAGGTTGACTCTAACAGCTTCTTGATATATAATAGTTGCCATCTTAATAGATGGAAACAAAATATCCCGTTCTCCCAGTTTTCTAGACTGAGGACAACTGGACAGCTATGACAAACTCTCAGAGGTGTATGTCTCAAGGTTTTCAGTATGGGGATACCTCCCTGAATTGATACATAGTTGTGTGAAGGCAAGGGAAAAAGATAGAGAATCGAGAAAAAAGAAACACAAAAAGTCTTTTGTCCTTTTGTGACTAAATTCAATAGGGATAGCCATATCATTAGCGAATCCCTCACTAAGCACTAGAATATTTTGTGTAAAGACCCTTTCCTAGCCCCTATTCTCCCAGAAAGACCAGAGATATTTTTCAGAAGGGCTAAAACCCTAAAGTCAAACCTGTCAAAAAGCCACTTGGAAATGGTCCCTACAGCCTCTACCTCTAAATCGTTTCTTCTGAAACCTGTTGGTTTTTATAATTGCGGGAACTGTAAAGTTTGTTGCTACAGTCATCCAGAGAAAAAACTTTTACAGAGAGGGATAATAAAATCTACAAAATATGAGATTTTATTAATTGCAATAGTACTTAAGTAGTATACTTGTTAGAATGTGGCTGTAAGCTAAAATACATAGGGAAAACCAAAAGACCCTTTGAAATAAGAATGTTGGAACATCTACGAAACATCAAAAATAGGGTAACAAATCATAGTGTTCCACATCATTTCTCCAGCTGTCATAATGCCAATCCTTAAATATCCAATGTGTGATGTGTGTGCCCAACGTGCCACCCCCCCACGAAACGCAGATCAAGAAAACATAGAGACATTTCTTGGGAACTAATTTAATTTATTAATAAAGGTGATTTAATTAATTAAAGGTCGTTGATCCTTAAGGGATGAAAAGACCTTTTGACTAAATTTTGATGGGGGCCAGATAAAGCAGGTGATACACTATCAAAATTAACAGCATACATTGAAATTGACATAAACCAAATAACCATTCATTTAATTAATTAAACATATGTACTAAAACCTACAACCTTAGGCATAACCACCTCACGTGGCCAATTCAACGACAGCTACCTCCTGTAACTTCTTTCAAATTCCTCCAATTGTGCCGTAAACAAACAACCATAACAACAATTCAACATACCTGCTTTCCGCCTCATGCAGATCAACAATATATCCTATTATCAACCATAGAATGAAAATTAAGGGGGGGAAGGGTGGGTAAATCCAGAAGAAAAAGAGGCAGGATTCCAGGCTTCATCAGCTTATGAAGACCCAGCCCCGGACTCCGCCCCTTGACCCCAGGATCAATGACGTAACCAGGGTGAGTGGCACCATTAGGCCCTTCCACACACAGGGAGTTTAATCTGCTACAGTTAAATAAATTAACCCTCCGCCTCCCAAATCCCTGAAGGTAAAAGCCCTAGAATGGATTCCAATAGATAAACGTGGGGGTGACAGGCTAAATAAATTAGCCATGAGAGAATCCTTCTGGATCCTAACCCTGGGGACTTTAAGCCCCCATGGTTTAAATGAAGGATTCAGCATTGTACCATTTTTGAATTAGCCGATGTTCCTCCTGTTTATCATATATAGTTTTAACTGTAGTTTACATTTTTTATTTGCTAAGTTAATTCCTCTTATTTATAAACTGATTATTATATATATTTTTTATTCATTTTAATTATTTCCAAATCATTTTTATGATTATAGGTAATCAGCCTGAGTGGATTTTTTATGTTTTAAGTTCATATTAATTTTAAATAGATATATTGCAATATTCTTATCTTTGTATCATGGAACTGAAAGGGTTAATGATGGATTCCTTAAAAAGACCTCTTTTATCCTCCTTTATCCCCCTGACGAAGTCCTCATTGGAAGAAACATGTAAGGGTAGGACGGACCTGTATCCTCCCACAGCTCAAGGTGTCTCCAGGTGTACACGCAACAGACTATTCCAGGACGCTGATAGTATCTGCACGTGGCTGAGCCCGCTGAATGACCCAGTTTTTATCACATGCGTTTTTTATTACATGCTGTTTTTAAATTGCTATTTGGTACGTTATTTACTTACGGTCACTATAATAAATTGATCTGCGCTATGGAGCGCCCCTGTCCTGCTTCTTTGTCTTGCTAGAATATTGGAGAGGTCCAAGAACCTTCTCACCTTGGGACGTTGGTGGCTGCAGCTGGAAAATCAGTCTAGTGCTTGTGGAAGAATTCTGCATCCGAAAAAGGAACTGTATGTCTGAAACCTCTTGAGACTTTTAAGTGTATGTCACAGTGCACCCTCATAAAACTTTGTTGGACTGTTTTTTATATATATATATATATATATATATATATATATATACTCTTCTCTTATATTACACAGTGTGCTAAATCTAGACTGGGGTTTTAGTAAATAGGCTGTGTGTAGTCTATGGTATTGATAATATGGGAATTGTATAATTAGTGGGTTAGAGTGTGTTGATGAAAGTGACCACAATTGGTTCTGCAAAACTTAATCCAGCAAGACTTTGAAACAAGGGGTATATTTGTATTAGAAATTACTTGATAGCTGTAACCCTAGAATTACCTCAGACTTTAGTAAAGCTCTTTAACGTCCGGAGACCAAGCGGACAAATGATTTTTAAAAGGTCTGTATTTTCAATTAATGGTATACTACATTTACACAGTGGCTGGGGAGAAATTGCAATTCCTGGTGATGTCACGATCACCAGCCTCTCTGGATGTCCTATGTGTTATGCATTACAGAAGTATTTCAACATGGGAGACTCCATGTTCATATTAAACGTACTTACATTGTCCACCAGTTTTGTGAAGGAACCACTAGACGTTCGTCTGAGCCATTTCATCTGTAACTGAGGCAGAAGACTATTGAATGTGCGAACACTCCAAGTCCTCTGTCTACCTGTATCTAGGTCTTCAGCTTCATTTGTTTTGTCCTCCATACTTAAGCCAACACTAGAGCAATCTGAAGTGAGCCAGTCAGACACAGATGCAGGGCTGGTTACACTCCTCTTTAGGTTCCCTTCCTATTAACAAAGCACATATGGAAAACATTACAATGTAGAAAATAGGAGTTCACATGCCCTGGGTGACCAATGCATCAAACCTTTTAATGCACATTCTAAATATCCATCAACAAGCAGAGCCCCACCACTGTAATTACAGTTTATGCAGAGAGCAGAGGGAAGTAAGCTTAAGCTAGTTTTGTTTTAGGGTTAACACTAAAAGAAAGAAGTATTTGTAACCTTAAAACAGGCACCAGCCGAGCCCCATCATTTAACAAAGGGTATCTGAGCTACAGTGGACTTTTACATGGACTGCAACATTTAAACGGTTGTGCAGCAGATTGTGTAAACTGTAATTCATTCTGCAAACCTACTTACAAGAAGCTTATACTAAACACTGCTAATAGCAGGAGCAATTCTGTATTATCTGGGATTTCAGTAATATGTATGAACTTCTGATGGTGGTTTGTATGTTGGCTCAAGAGAAAGTACACATTACACATAGTGCACTGACCTGCAGTGGATAGGTGTTAAAGACTAGACGGTTGGTATTACTTCCAGATGAGATGACAAACACCTCATCACTGTTGGAGTCAGTCACTGTAATAGTGGATGAGGAAGGATCATCCTGTTGCGTCTGCTGTGAGACATCAGCAGCTAGAAGACAAGGGGGTGGTAAATAAGTTGCATATCTCAGAAAACGTCATCAACCTTTCTCCAAAATTTTACAATGACTAGCTGACAAAACACTTCATTTCACTCCACTTTTTCATATAAAGTATACATTGCATGCAATATCTTTGTAGGCTATAGTATTCATTAATATAGGCACACTAATTAAAATATGAATAAAATCAAAATGTTAAAGGATGTAGCCAGGAAGGGGGTTGTGCAGTTACCCCAATATAGAAAAATCTCAAGATAAACCAACAATACCAGTGCAAATTCCAAAAACTTAAATAAATTTATAAAAATATGTATACACACACACACACACACACACACACACACACACACACACACACACACATACACACACACACACACAGATAGAGAGAGATAGAGAGTGATAGATAGATAGATAGATAGATAGATAGATAGATAGATAGATAGATAGATAGATAGACATCGTTAAAAAATTACCTTGAAATAAATAATAAATAAATATACCCCGACTAAAAAAAGTGTGATACTTTATAAATATGTGGCTACAGTATAAAAATACAGGTCTGCCATACAGTATATCAAGTTATGTTAATAGATGTGTTGCAGACATAATATTGATATTCTTTGGGACATTTTATTACAAAGTATCTAAAGGAGGCTCATTTACACTGACATTAAAGACACATTAACATCATTAAATGAGAGCCAACTTTATGTTAATGGCAAATGTCACATTGATCAGTGGCGATAAGGAGCTGGTATAATACAAACAGTGATATCTGGGGCCACATTATCTGCATTTATAAAAAGGAGAAAATAAAAGCCGAAGCTAAGAAGATTTGTATACATACGTAAGGTTGATGCGCCATCTGTTCCCACTACAAACTTTTCAGTCTCCTCTGCATTAGGATTTCATTTTATGTTCTGTTTATTATTTTGAAATTGAAGCACAGGTCGTTAAGAAGAAAAATAATGAAATTTACAAGTGTTATTATAAATTGAAGTGACTGGGTAATGGTGAAATGAAGATGACTTGAAAAACATAACTGACAAGTTATTATCGTGATATGTATATGAGGAACCAGCTAAACTAATAAGAAAATAGGAGGGGGTGATGTTGCAAGTCTCAGATGGTTTTATAAATTGCTGCTTGAAAGTCAAAAGTCAAGAATTATAACAAGTGACAGTATGCAACTGTGAGCCCAATCCTAGCACAAGAACACACAATTCCTGTCCAATTATTTGCACCATTTACAGGGCGTGTCAAAGTCCAGGATGTTATAGATGGCCAAGCCTCCATAGCTATAGGGGATTAAAGCACTGTTTAACCTTGGCAATGCTTCACTAAAGGTAAAGCTGAACTAAATCAGTAGCAGCCTTTTATTCTTTTATATTTTATATACCGGTAATTGTTATTCTATTTATGACAATATTTTTTTGTACACACTCCTTGTTAACTGACATTACTTGCCCGAAGCATATCCAACATTTTCATTACACTTCTCTATAACAGAGGACTAAAACAGAGCATACTGATATGCTAATACTAACAACAGGGATGGATCACTAAACAGCGCTGGGTACCTGCAGAACACATCACACACAAGAAGAGACCCAACTCTAATAGTAAATGGAAAATAAAATAAAGAGTGTGTGTATTGGTGCTGGTTCTAACTAGATGTAAAAACGCTAATGGGAAATAATAATCTAAGATGAAACCTAAAAATCTCTAATATCATAAATGAAATAAATGCATTGCAAATATTAGTTATCATACAGGGCATAAATACAAAGAATAGAAAATATATAAATAATAGTCCAGCAATAATGTGGATTGGCTATTGGAGCTTTTAGATTTTTTTTTACATATATCTCATTTGTTTCCTTTCAAGGAAAAAGAGTGGATCATGTGGTGAACCTCAATAACCCTAAGCAGTCACTTTAATAGCTCAAATAGCCACTCCACATTATTGCTGGACTATTATTTATATATTTTCTATTCTTTGTATTTATGCCCTGTATGATAACTAATATTTGCATTGTGGTTTTATTGCATTTATGCTATTATTGATTTTTAGGTTTCATCTTAGATTATTATTTCCCATTAGCATTTTTACATCTAGTTAGAACCAGCACCAATACACACACTCTTTATTTTGATATGCTAATTCTGTCACAATAATAGAGCATAGGACATAGAGTATATATTCACAACTTCAAGCTCAGTATACACCTGTATATTTATATGGGTGTAGTTCACTGTTCCAATGATCTTTCGACAGATCACTTTGTGGCAATGAAGTGGGGACTGCAATTTATGGCACTCTCTGGGAAGACAGTATCACTGCTATGACTGCTGTCTCTACGAAGACTTAGACATATAAGTTTTCTTTACCCTAAGCCTAACCATCCCCTTCCTGCAACTCAACCTTAACCATCCCCTAACTCTAACATTTAACCCTTCCCTCTCTGCAGCCTAACTTTAACCCTCTCCTATCCCTAATGTTACATGCCGTTTGTGACAGCATGTGACAAGTGCTACGTCCTCAGCCTTTCTCTGCCTGTGGCTGCTCCCTGCCTTCTGGGCTGTGCGTCCAGATCATTGCTAGGTGATCTGGACACCATCTAGTGAAGTGATTTGGCAGCTCCTGTGCCCTGATTGGCCGCAGTGTCTTTAAATGCCCAGTGGTCCTGCAGGTGGACGTCCTTTAGAACTTTACCCTGCTACCTTTCTCCTTGGAGTCTGGAATAATCCTTTGTATGCCTTTCTGCTGTTTTCCCTGCCCGCCCTCTTCCTGACTCCTTATTCTGTGGATGTGTGGTCTCTCTCTTGTGAATTTGCTGTGCGAGTACCCCTGTTTTGTTTTGTTTTGTTTTACCAGTCTGTTTCTTATGTGCCTTTGGTGAGAAGCTATTCTCAGTGCTCTGCTCCTGTTCTTATCTTATTTCAACTCACTGTAAGCCTTCAGACATTCTCCTTTGCTCTCATTCGGACCAGAGTGGTTTGTCCCAGTACCCATGTCCATATTGTATACTTACCTGCACTCCAGCCAGTCTGGTATTAGTGCACAACACTTAGAGCACCCCGTGTCCATATTGTATACTTGGAATATGGACAAAACAGAAATCATTGCTTTTTCTCCCCCTAGGATTTCCTCCCCCCATGACCATAACCATTGATGATACCTATGTCTCCTTATCCGCTCACGTTCACTGCCTAGGTGTTATCCTTGACTCCTCACTTTCCTTTATACCACACATCCGTGTCCTCTCTCATTCTTGTTGTTTCCACCTACGCAACATTGCATGCATCCGTCCCTTCTTCACCAATGAAGCTACCAAAACCGTCATCCGCTCTCAAGTCATATCACTCCTTGACTACTGTAGCCTCCTACTCGTTGGTCTTCTGTTCACCCATCTTGCCCCCCTTCAGTCTATACTAACATTGCTTCCAGGCTCATCTTTCCCTCATGCCGATCTACCTCGGCCTCTCCTTTATGTCAAACCCTCCACTGGCTTCATGTCTGCTTCAGACCTTTAAACTCCTTACCCTCACCTTTAAGGCCATCTTCTCATCCACTGCTCCCTACCTCTCTTCTCTCATCAACATGCACTGCTGTCTGACCTCCCTACTGATCATCACATCTCACGCCCGTGTCCAGGACTTCTACCGTGCTGCACCTCTGCACTGGAATGAATTCCCTTCTTCATTCAGACTCTCCCCCACATTGCAGGTCTGCAAGCACTCACTCAAAATGTACATGTTCAGGCTAGCCTACCCCTCCTACACTTAATGTTATCCTCACTGCATCCTACATCTATCCCTTCTTCTCCTTTCCTTCCCCCTCTCCTCTGCTCACACCAGCAGTCCACTCCTTTCCAACTCTTTATCAGAGCAAAAGACAGGTCAGGCGCTCTATACAACCATTATATAACACTATGTGTCAGCACATACATAAAAAGGAGGTTTAGTTCACAATATAACTATATTGGATAAAGCTTACCAATAGCTTTATAGCTTTATCCAATAAAGCATCAAAGCAAGCTTAATACCAAGCTTAACTTGAAGCTTTATTGGATAAAGCATCAAGGCACCTCCTGTAGGCGAGTCCCTATCAGTTTGCTATTTGTATACTTAAGAGGTCTGTATTAAGACACTCCTGCCATTTGAAAAGTGTGCAGTAGCCATATTGATGAGGGGTCAGGCTTCCAAAGTAAACTAGTAACCGTAACAAGAAAACACATGCCGTGCTTCTATTCAAATATATGAAATGTGTGTAAGTGTATATATAAATGAAGAGGTGCAGCCAAGGACCAAAGTGACCACTGTGTAACTACAATAACAAAAGACAGGTCCAGCGCTTCAAACACTCATTATAAAACATTATGTGTCAGCCATAAATGTGTCTTCCTCCTTATGTCTTCTGTAAATTCATCCTTCCCACTTAGTGTGTTAGCACTTCATCCTAGTGTTGTTCCTTCCTCTACCACTCCTCTCTCAATTTGTACCCTCTTGCCCCACTCTGCTACCTTTTTAACCCATTCCCACCTGGTGGCTCCCTTAAACCTCTCACTGCGCTCTATCCCCTCCTCCCTGATCTGCCAAGCTTGACACCTCCCATTTTGCCTTGCTGTCTGTGCTTGCTTCACTTTATTGTATTTTTGTGATCATTTAATATTTAATTGTAATTTATTATGTACTATGCTGTCCATCCCTACCCTGTAGGTCTGTACTGTATTTTGTTGTTGTATTTTGTATAGCACTGCAGACACCTTGTGGCGCCTTATAAATAAACAACAATAATAATAATAATTATAATACTTTTACCTAGATGACATGTACAATTTCATACCATTGTTTTTAAGAAATTAAATTAGTTAGAACTTTCTTGGATATGGCCATATTGTGAAGATACTTTAATAACAATAAAGGAAGTAGAAGAGATCGTTGAGTAGTAATGTGATGTGCTCCAACTACAAATAAAGTTACTTTCTTATTTTGCAGCTTTGAAACCACACACTCCTACAATAGGTAGAAGTAAATTAAAGACCAATGCCTTTGCTTGGCTTGCTCTGGAGGATATGGATATTTAACCACAAAAACAATTAGAAGGGTTTTCTAAATCAGGGTGTTCATTCTCTGTGTTGCCAAGTTTTATAAACCACAGCAATGTAACAGAGTTTAGTCAGAACAAATAAACCTATATATAGGGACAAATACATTAACAGGATTATATGAAAGTGTTTCACTCTGTAATATTAAGATAAATGATCTGATCACAGTAAGAGAAGCCTGGCTGTTCTCAGTGTCATTTAGTATTTGTTCTAAAACCATATTAATTATTTGCTATTTAGATTCTTTTGTGTATACGTGAACCACAGCCAGGGCCGCCATCAGGGGGGGGACAGCCGGGACTACTGTCCCGGGCCCTGAAGCTGATGGGGCCCGCAATAACTCACCTTGGCTATACAGCAGCAAGAATCAGCGGTTACTACCACCAATACTTGCTGCTTAGAGCTGCACATCGGCCCACTGGTAATGTGGCACCCCGCCTCCTATGTGACGTCACGGATGACGTTGTATAGGAGCTGGGCGACGTGGATGTGCCCTGGGCCCTAAAATATATGGCGGTGGCCCTGACCACCGCAAACATTTCTTGGTAGAAATGACACATTCTAGATCAGTGTTGGCTAACCTGTGACACTCCAGATGTTGTGAAACTACGAGTCCCAGCATGCCTTAACTGCAAAAGCATAGCAGATACCTGACAAAGCATGATGGGAATTGTAGTTTCACAACACCTGGAGTGTCACAGGTTAGCCATCACTGTTCTAGATCAAGCCAATTGCTCTGTAAAGTCCCTGATGTACTGTATATACATAGTAAATAGTCATGTTGTTATAGTTCAGGATCCACAGGTTCCTAATGAAGTAATAGGCTGCATTCTAATTCTTTTTTTCTTGCTACTCCGGACATTGCAGTATAGTCCCTAAGACCCTTTCCAACTATATAAAAATGTACAAAAGATCTTTTTAAAATAATAATCTCAATACTGTGCTTGCTTGGACTATTTCTGAACGCTCAGCATACTGCATGCATGCTGATGCTTTACTATAATATATAAAAGTGATCGTTTGTGGACTCTGAGTCGGGCTGGCCACCCGCTGTCTGAAGTCTGCAATCAGGCTCAAGTGGACTAGGTCAAGTGGATAAATCTTCTGCCCTTAATTGAGTAATCTCCCTTGTATGTCCTTGCCTATACTCAGGGCCAGATTAACAATGGGGCTAATGGGACTGCAGACCCAGGCCTCCATCTGAAAATAGGCCCCCACACACTGCAGATCTCCAGGTCTTCCACTGCAGTGCATAAGGATGAGTGTCAGAGACTAACATCCTCCTCCAAAGCATACTATATAGTGTGGGCCCTTGATCATTTTCAGCCCCAGGCCCACAAAGCCCTCAATCCGGCCCTGCCTATACTTATTCATCAATCACTTTTCACCATTCTCCTAGTAACCTGATTACTACACTGATGCCGGCTTGATACAACTCTAGTGGCTCTAAATAAGTATCTATATAATCACACGTGTTGACATTAATGTATCTACATATATTTATATGTTTGTGCATTTTTTATTGACTTAGACCCGGCTAAAAAAAAGGGTTTTTGCCGGCTTTTTTAAAAGCCGGCTTCACCCGTTCACACTGCGCTGAAAAGCCGGCTATTTAAATAGCTGCCGGCTTGTAAAAAAAAAAAAAAAAGAAAGAAAAATAAAAAGCCGGTGTTTTCAGCGCAGTCTGAACACACCAGGCTAATATTTTTAAAATTTTGCCCCCTGCCTAAAAAGCTGGCTTTTTAGGCAGTGGCAATCTGAACGCAGCATTACTAGCAAGTGAACGAGGAAACACATGTAATTGGCAGCTGGTGAATGGGTCAGACCCAATTAAAGGGAATTAAACACTTCACTCTGATTTACCACAGATCAGGATTTTACACCTTTTTAAGAGATTGGTATACACATTTTTAAACAATCTTTTGTATTTCTACTAACTTTTGTATCCGCAAATCTCCTATTATGATTATAAACTCATCTTTACCCTTACCTTTATGTATTGTATGTCATATGATTCCTTTAATGTATACAATGAACCTTGCCTATGCTTGAGGTATATATATGGACAGTGGACCCATTTGAGCATACTTTTCACTATATATTTAACTAGTGGACTACTTCTCTGAGAGCTTCAATGCAGTGGTTGAAGTGGAAATTTAGAGGTTGTGGTATGGACATTTGGAAGAAATGTGTGATGTTCATGATTAGATGATCTTACTACTCACTTGCCTGGAATTGTGATTTCTGATCTCTTCCTGGTCATATGCTTTACAAATATTGAATTGGCCATTGTATACACTGTGCCATATAAGTCAGGGGACTGTTCTCTGGAATGAATTTTTTTTTTCCAAAATACAGACAAAATTTCCCTGAAAAAGGGCTGTTCTGACCACCGACTCACACCCATGTGTCAGTATATTAAACCAAATAATTATATTTTACATAATTATTATAATTACATCATTGGGATAAGTGACAGTATGTCATACCACTGTATACTGCCCCACTTTGAGCACAGCTTCACTGATAAGTTTGAGCCTTGTTTGCTGCATGTAGCTATCAACTATTTTTTTGAATTATTATATTGTCACTGGTTCTTATGCTTTTTGTATTTTTAAAATATTGATATACTTCTACAACATCAAACTTTATTCTTCCAAATGATTTTAATATTATACCGAAGCTGACAAGAAACCAGGCACTGAGTTTCATTACAAGAGATGGAAATTCTTTGAATACCAACAACAGTCTGAAAAACGATTGTAACTAGGAGAATTCTTTCTATTGTATGTCATCACATCACTCTTAGGAAGAGTCCACATATAGTAAATAAAGAAAAAATAAAACAAAACAAAACAAAACATTTAGATGGATGAAAATGGGGCCAACCATGTTAAAAGGTCATGTTAAAAGTACTTCAAACTTTCAATGGCATCTGCTAAATATTCTAATGATCAAATATGGGTTAACCATTGCAGTGCTGCTCATGGGCATTCAAAGACTGGCTATATTCTGTTGAACACAGCCCCTACAGCAGATCAATGGTTAAACCTCTAGAAAGATTACAAAATAGCTTAGTACCTAATGGATATTTCCTACTGTTTGTCAAACAAGAGGTTCATGGCTTAGTCAGGGACAAAGTTATTAAGGACATAAAAAGCCATCTGGATGATGCTAATAAACATAAAGTATAACCTTCAGATCCATCGCAGAGATGACCAAAATGTGATAGGCCAGATGTTTTAAAAGGCAATACAATGGCTACAGAAATGTATTGCTACTTATCTAACAAATATCTGTACATTTGTATTCTTTCTATTATTGTGTGCAATTTCATTTACACTATGAAAGTATATTTGCTGTGCACATATAGAACATTTGTTGACTTTATTTTATTTTAATAGATTTTTTTGTAATACACAAACTATTTTTGATGTGACTATAGACGGTTATTATAGTTTATTGATTAATACATTGATTAAAATGGCTTCTATGTAGCTGAATGTTAATAGTTGTATTTTGGTTGTTCACAAACTTTATGTACATTACAGAAAAGGTAGTTCTGCTGAACAAATTTGGTGACAAGACTTATTATCAGCAACATAAACATCCAAAAAGTACCTCTTGACCCTCTAAACTGTTACAAGACAGAATGTTAAAAGGTTCACATTTAGGACCAGCAGATGCTGCAAATAATTTTCGAAAACCTTTGTTGCTGAACATATAGGAAGGATGACAAGCTGTAATCCCAACTTGTTGTTTACACAGTTTATACAAGGAGGAAGGGGGGGGAGATAACTAGTTAACTTTATTATCAGCATGCTGACGGCAGGCCGTATTTAGAGAACTATGTTCACGGGATTCCCATGCGTATTTTTAGGTATGTTTCAACTGCGCATCCGGAGTAACTTTATATACGAAGTTCACGTAGACTATACGCGTGAAAGTGCCTCACGAACGGACTTGTGAATCGCACTTGGATACATACACACGTACAGGTGAAACTCAAAGAATTAGAATATCGTTCAAAAGTTCATTTCTTTCAGTAATTCAACTTAAAAGGTGAAACTAATATATTAGACTCATTACATACAAAGTGAGATATTCCAAGCCTTTATTTGTATTTATTTTGATGATTATGGCTTACAGCTTATGAGAACCCCAAAAGCAAAATTTTACAAAATTAGAATATTACATGAAATAAAAAAAAAAGGTTTTTAAATACAGAAATGTCAGCCCTCTGAAAAGTATAATCATGCATATGTACTCAGTACTTGGTTTGGTATGCAGTCCCCGGTTAGAAAATGCCAATTTCGAAAATCTCTATTTTGACCACTAAATTGCGAATTTTCGCTATTTCGAAAGTTCGCAATTTCGAATTTTCGCTATTTCGAACGTTCCCTATTTCGAATTTAATAGGTTACGAAACATGCACATTTCAATTGTATTTCTATTTCGAAACACATTGCGGCTGCCGTTTGCGAAAATTTCGCATAAAAATCACAAAACGGCTATTTCGGTATGCGAACGATTCGCAATACGATTTTTCGGAAAATACATGTATTCTACTAGAAGATTTTCGAAATTCAGATTTTCGAAATTGACCATTATTCTACTTTGCTCTGTATCGAAATGTACACTATTCTAAATATAGCGAACCACACCCATATCACCCTTATATTAGTTATAGTTTTGCAGGTAATTATATAGAATCCATATTTTCTGTTACATGGAGGGAAATGTTCTTTGGATGGAAACTTATAATATTTCTTGATTTGATTATCTTTCTCATGAGCATCTTTCTGACACATAAAAGTCTCTCTTGGACCTTTAAATTGCATCCTGCATGATAAAACAATCTGCCATTGTGCATTTCAGCTCACCCTAACACTGGCACAAAGCACCAGCTACTCTAGGATCCTAGAGGCGTTGTAATGGGACAGTATAAAATTCTCCTAACATACATCTACTTCCATTACAGTTATTAATGCCACCACTGTCAGACACTTCTCTTAAATGGTTTCATTTACCAGTTTTGGATGAAATCCTTCAAAGACATTGCCTTCGGCTAATAAAATCTATATTTGGATGTCAATCTAATAGCTTTTTAATGTCTGACAAAAGCTGTGCAGGGTACTCTTTTATTCTAAGATAAAGCTTCATTGTGTATATCTTGAAAATAGGCAAACATCAAAAACATATTATATTGGTCAAAATAGTAAGCAGATGGCTGTTATTGACACCACTCAGGTGTGTGATATACTGCATGCTACAAATATTTTGAAGACAAGTCTTCTGTTTATATATATCAATTTTATTTATTAGGATATATATATATCCTAATTGGTGGAAGCTGTCCAGGGAAGGAGAAAGGCCCCCTTTATTCCCAGGCCTCTATTGCAACCAGGACTCAGCCCACTATCAGGTCTCACTAAGGCATTAAGCTACAAACGGCCCTGTCGTAAAAGGGCCTCTCAGCGGTGAACCAAAACCTCCAGGAGCTTCCGTTTGACCCTACGAATAACACATTTTCGACATACAGACAGCCAACAGCTAATTGTCTACTGTCTGTATCTCGAAAATGTGCCTAATTAGGAAGTTTGTATAATGAATGGGTATGTATGCCAAATCTATTTTTCAGCAGCTTACCCATTCATTAGCTTTCCGACATCCGTACTCATATATCAAATCCAAAATCTACCTGTGCTTGTAGAGCATTTTCTTTATATTCAATAAATACTATACTTTATCCTCTAATTCATTTTCTTTCATTAGTCAGCCACTGTGACATTATTGATCCATATTTTAAACCTCTGCAGATTCTGCTAACTGGGTGTGGGAACAATATTGTAAAAGAGTGTGCTAGTTACATATGTACTCTTTTGCCAGGGTTGAACACATTATAAATAATATGCTCGTGGGTACAGTAGCAATAAAAGCAGCTTTACTTTCTGGTAAATTGTGGGGGAGAATGCATTTCCTGGAATAGAACAGATGTACATAGCACTGCTGGGATTTTCCAATACTAATATAGGAAAATTATTTATTTTTGCTCTCAAATAACTGCTTACAATAATAACTTGATTTATCTATAGACTTATTTATTTTATGTACACACTTCTTTATCTTTGACATTTTCAAAATGATGCTGAATAAAGTTATCTTTCGATAGCCTTATGTATTTTGTACTTAACCCAATATAGCTATATTGTGAACTAAACCTCCTTTTTATGTATGTGCTGACACATAGTGTTATATAATGTATGTCTGGAGCGCCGGACCTCTCTTTTGTTCCATATAAAATATATGATAAATATCTGGAAATGTTGTAAATGTTGTAAATGTGTTTGTTGCCAAAATTTCTCTCACATTCAGATGAAGAGCATCAATGGTTACTGGCTGGTGGCTGGCTTGGTGTACTACTTGACCCTAATGTGAGTACTATTTGGCCATAGAAGTACTACTTGTTGTGCTAGCTCCACTGGTTGAGAATTACACAACAGGTCAGTAAGCACATACATGCATTATCAATACCATATTGTAAACAAGAGAAGTAAATAAAGCACTGCCTAGCCAAAGATAGGTTTTATATGACACATATGTTAGTCTAAGCCTTTAGAAAGCACAGGATTTAAAAACTATTTTGTAGAAAGATCTAGATCAACTGTGAGTAAAATCACTAAATTACCACCTTAAGACAGAGAGCAGTTTTCATTCTTAGCTACTTTCCTAAGCACTTAATAATTAAACCTAATGCACATCTAATAAATACAACTCTCCCATCCAGAGGTGTAGCATGGAACCATGGCACCCGGAGTATGTAAATGCAATGGCGCCCCTAAAGTCGCCCTCCAGTAATTTAGTCTGACAGGAGGCAAGATTGAGTCAGTTCTCTGACAAATGTTGGTTGAATGAATTATTCTTTGACAAGAGGAATACGACATTTGAAGCCCATGTCCAGGATCCGTCTAGGTGTGGTGGCTCTTGATGCACTAACTCCAGCTTCAGTCCTCTCCTTGTGCAGCTCCCCCACACTTTTGAATGGTCTTTTCCTGAAAAACCTCTTCAGGCTGCAGTCATCCCTGTTGCTTGTGCATTTTTTTTCACACTTTGCCCTTCCACTTAACTTTCTATTAATGTGCTTTGATACAGCACTTTGAGAACATCCAACTTCTTTTGCAATTTCCTTTTGAGGCTTTCCCTCCCAGTGATGGTTTTCTGCACAACTGTCAGGTCAGCAGTCTTCCTCATGATTGTGAACTCTACTGATCCAGACTGAGAGACCATTTAAAGGCTCAGGAACCCTTTGAAATAATTTGGAATAATAATTTTTGGAATAATTTGCTGATTTGAGTGTGACACTGTGAGGCTACAATATTGATCCTTGTCACATTTTTCTAATTTTGTGAGATTTTGATATTGGGGTTTTCATAAGTTCTACGCCTCAATCAACAAAATGAATACAAATAAAGGCTTGAAATATCCCACTTTGCATGTAATGAGTCTATATAATATATTAGTTTCACCTTTTAAGTTGAATTACTGAGATAAATGAACTTTTGCACGATATTCTAATTTTTCGAGTTTCTCCTGTATATGCGAGGCAAAAATACGCACGGGAAAAGTTAAATAAAAATAGGTGGGGGAAGGCATTTAAATGAAGGTAAGTGGATGCTACTATCATGATTTGCACGTATGGAGGACACATATGCACGGGAATGCACACAGAAAGTTCCAAGTTATTAATGAAATACACAACAAAAGGACCCCTATTATCTGTATATGGCGCTTTGATATAATTGGCTAAATAAACACCCTAGAATATGAGAGGACAAAAATGCGAAACGCTGCTCCTGACAGGGGTTACCGACACCCCACATAGGATATAATAAATTACAAATAGAGAAAAAGTGACAGGAGCGCTGTATCGCAAAGGAGACCTCTCAAATATGTGTTGGAAAGTATATAGTATATTCAATATCAACAATATATAAATAAAACTAAGCTTGGTAACTTAACATATAAAAAACAATGTTTATTAAAAAACATTTAAAATATTACCTTGGTACCAGGACAACACATGTATGTAATCTCTCTAGAACTTTGTATCATACGTACATTGGGCCGGATCCAGAACTACATCCGTCTTCCATAGACGGACGTAGTTCAATAAACAGTAGCTACTGCGCATGCGCAGTAGCTATTGTACGTAATATGCGTATCGTTTCTTTTAGACGCATATACGCAATCTACGTATGGAAACTAAACGCAGATTACGTACAATAGCTACTACGCATGCGCAGTAGCTACTGTTCATTGAACTACGTCCGTCTATGGAAGACGGACGTAGTTCTGGATCGAGCCCATTAAGCATAAATACAGCAAAATAGCAATAGGCAATAAAAAGAAGTATCACTAAAAAAGGTAGAACAAGTAATATCCGTGGATAATTAGGGCTATATATAATAAAAACAAATTGTTATGTCTAATGCTTAACGTGGCCACTGCAGTGGAGATAATTTGTGTATGTATTGGCTTTAAATAGCCTTTGTAGACAACCACATAAGTAAGGACTTGAATAGGTGCTTTAAACTGCTGATATCTGATAATGATACACGTAGTATAACCAATTCTCCTGGGAATCAATCGACACAATGTTGCTGCTTGTAAATATTAATGTACTTGTTGGTAATCACTATGCGATGAATCACATATATAAGTTGTTACATCAAATAACCGGATAGCAACTCACTCTTAGATGGATATAATGCGCAATGCTCTCACTAGCCGTCCGAAACAGAGCTCGGGTGTCCACATGTAGTCCCCGAAGGGCAGGCTTGATGAATATCTGGAGATCCAGACCTCGATGTTCCACGCTTCCCGGCTGACGGAGAATGGCAGTTTGCAGGTAAACAGAGTAGCGCTGAGTGATCTATGTAATTGTGCAGACGCGAGTGTTTAGGTTATGAGGTAAACAGCTTGGCCAGCTGACACAATGGCAATGCAGTAGAGGATAACATACAATGCTTCTCTGGAGATCCAGCACTTTCTGATGGGTTTCTTCAACCACAAGTTGATTTCATCAGAGGAGATCTCTGTATTATTCATTAAAAGTAAATATTTTCATTCCAATTTGTGACATTCTGTGTCCAGTTAAACATTTGGCTTCTGACTTTCCAAACTAACTAAGAATTGCAGTGGTTTTAGCAGAAAACTTCCATTGTATTCCTATATAGTATGACACTTCTCCCAGATCTTTATCTTAGCTTCATTTAGCTTTTTTTAATAGTATTTCTTCCTTTTCTTCATGGCCAATAATCTAATCATCCTCATATAAGAGTGTGTCTTCTTTCCATCTTTAAACTTTGAGTATAGGCCCAGATATGACTTACATCATGTTAACTTTATGGGCTTTATTTACAGACAGCTTAGTTTCCCCATGAACAAAGCTACAGCAAGCTTGCTTATCTTCACTGCGAGCCTGGCAGCTTTATTCACAGTATTTACAAAGACTTACCCCTCCTGCAAGGTCCCGTGATCATTTGCCAGGACCTGTATGAATGAAGACCTGCGCAGTGACTCCTTTTAGGGACTTTGAAAATTTCAAGTCCCGACATGAAAAACACTGCACATGTGCAGTGTGTTCATGCCAGTACTTGAAAATCAGTAGTTATTCCCATCAGAGGGTATAAATAGGGCCCATTAGTGACAAATCTCATTAGCCGGAGGGACAGCCAGGAGGAAGTAGCATTGCGTCTGGACAAGACTGGAGAAGAAGCAAGTACGGTGTTGAGACGTCACCTGTCAAGAAAGAAGACACATAACTGTGAGTATTAAACAGCTTTTTAAATATTTAATTTACTTAAGTAAAAAAATAAAAAATAATAGCTTGCCAAAAAAAAATTAGGTAACGATGGGCAGCATTAATTAAGATAAGGAAACGGAGGACACTATCTATTAGAAAGACATGTGGAAGCCGGTATATCAATTATATTTATGATGGGAGAGCATATATCAACTATATTTATGATGGGGGAACAAATAAGAATTATATTTATTATGGGGGAACAGATAAGGCTTTTTTATGATCAGTGACATGATGAGGCTTTTATTTGTGATGAGTGACATGATTTAGCGGCAGCATCCATGTAACTCTAGTCATGCTGCCGCATATGGTACTAAAAGGCACAGCATGTCCTGCAATACATGGTGTGCCTTCTAGTATTATATGCTGCAACATACTAAGGGTTAATAGCGTGCTGCAGCTGGGATTTTTATTATTGTTAAGATTTAATTGTTATTTTTTATAAATACATTTAATTATTAAAAAAATTATGGTAAACAGCTTAACTGAATACCAGAAACCGGAGGACATTATCAAATAATATATTACACCAGAGGCCATGGTTATTATAAATGGGACACGGGAGCCAGATAATTTATTAGTTGTATTGTGACATGGGGGACAGATAATTTATTACTATTATTGTGACATGGGGACAGATAATTTCTTTGTTGTATTATGACACAGGGCAGATGAGGCTTTTAGTTGTATTGTGACACGGGGCAGATGAGACTTTTAATTGTATTGTGACATGAGGCAGATGAGGCTTTTAGTTGTATTGTGACACAGGGCAAATAATTTATTAGTTGTATTGTGACACAGAGCAGATGAGGCTTTTAGTTGTATTGTGACACGAGGCAGATGAGACTTTTAATTGTATTGTGACACAGGGCAGATAATTTATTAGTTGTATTGTGACACAGAGCAGAGGAGGCTTTTAGTTGTATTGTTACACAGGGTAGATGAGACTTTTAGTTGTATTGTGACACGAGGCAGAAGAAGCTTTTAGTTGTATTGTGACATGGGGTCAGATAAGGCTTTTAGTTGTTACAAGTGACATTTATGCGGCAGCATGCCATTAACCCGTGGCATGCTGTCGCTTATGGTACTAGAAGGCATAGCATGCCCTGAAACACAGGGTCATGCTGTGCCTTCTAGTATTATATGCCACAGCATGCTAAGGGCAGGAATGTAAGTGATTATTAAGGTTTATATATATTTTTTTTTTACAGGTGGGGGTTTTTTTTATAGTGTGAGTTGCGATTTCTAGGAAATCAACACTCACACCCACCTCTATTTTCTCGCTGGAATTTGAGGCAATTTGGCAGAGATTTTACAAATCGCTGTTTAATAAATATAGCGATTTGTATATTCTGCCTTTTGAAGCTCACTGTAGCGATTTTTCTACGACAAGTTTCACAAACCCTCATCTCCAGCGATTTTAGCCTGAATTTACTTTAGAAATTCAGCACTTTACCAATCTCTGGCGAGTCTAACTAAATCACCTTTAGTAAATCTTGCCCCAAGGACTTTCCTGGTGGATCCTAGAACTGCAGTTAATGGCAGAGTGGATCTGGTGACCCCCCTGGCAGGCTTAGAAACTGCAGAGAAAAGGCAGAGTTGTGACAATGGGCCTGATCCAGGCCTACGGCCGCCCTGGGAATTACGGCCGCTTACGGCGGCGTAAGGGCCGGCGGACGTAACTATAGTTACGGCCGCTGGCTGTTACGAGAAGGGGACTGTCCCCCCCTTTACGCATTCCATATCTCCGCCGTCAAGGTGGAGATAGGCATGCAAATTTAGGGAACTGGGTGGATGAAGCCACGTTACAATCAGCAATGCGGCCATAAGGCCGCAGAGCTGATTGTAATAGTTAGGGTAGGAATCTGGACACGTAAGTGTCCTGATTTCCGCCCGCCAGCGGGGAGAGCACAGGGTGTGAACTCCCCGCTATGATGATGGCCGTACAGACCTCGGGCTGCCGTAAGGTCTGGCCCCAATCCACAGGTCCAACCATCAGTGAAATTACTTAGGCTCATAAGTAATTTCACTGTTTTGAAGGTTGTGCACATGCACACAACCTTCTTACGCCATCGTATGGGTCGGTGAACATAACCTATGTTATGTACACTGGCTCTTACAAGAAAGGGGCTGTCCCCCTCATTATGATTGTTGTATCTCCGCTGTGAATGGGACTAATGAGGGGATAGGGCGGGGCAAGCCCTGATATGATTAGGTATGCGTCCGTAAGGCCATATATATTGTAATAATGTTCATCTATTATAATAGTGTTCAGCTGTGACTATATAGAGAATAGAACAGACAAAGTTCAAGTTTTAGATGTTTATTAAATGATATGGATATATAGGCTAATATTCCCGAAATGACCTACTACACATGCGTAGTAGGTCATTTACGCAATCTAGTCCATACCAGTTAGGTAAGTAGATTGCCTCTGTGCAGCCTTTAAAGACAGCATGGGGCAGTTTAGTTAGAAAAAGGTGGCGTAATGCCGCCTCGGGAGTGTTTATGCAGAAGTAGGGGGGGGGAGAAAGATTTA
>WWET01000225.1:518169-531832 GCA_011038615.1 Limnodynastes dumerilii
CAGAGCATGGAGGCGCTACCAGGAGACAGGCCAGTACATCAGGAGACGTGGAGGAGGCCGTAGGAGGGCAACAACCCAGCAGCAGGACCGCTACCTCCGCCTTTGTGCAAGGAGGAACAGGAGGAGCACTGCCAGAGCCCTGCAAAATGACCTCCAGCAGGCCACAAATGTGCATGTGTCTGCTCAAACGGTCAGAAACAGACTCCATGAGGGTGGTATGAGGGCCCGACGTCCACAGGTGGGGGTTATGCTTACAGCCCAACACCGTGCAGGACATTTGACATTTGCCAGAGAACACCAAGATTGGCAAATTTGCCACTGGCGCCCTGTGCCTGGTACGCGTACAGTTTAAATTATTTGATGTAAAAGTTGCCTTTTAGATGATACACTATGTTGCAATTATTTCTATTTATTTTTGGATGATGAATTCAATAAGGTGGTAAAGAAACCTGGCCGTATTCACACCTAAAATTGAGTTAGATGCAGACAGAACCGCACCTAACTCACTAGTGCAGCCCCTAACCCGCCTCCTGTTTTTAGGTACCTTATAGCACTTAAGAGTGCCATAGGGCTACTTTATTTTACCGTGCGTAATTTCCTTCTTATGGACAATGTCTCTCCCTGCCTCCCACCTGCCCTCCAAGGTAATATTTTGTTTCAAGAGCTTAAAAAATTCAGAGGAGAAGCCATCAGGGATTTATTATTACACAAGGAAGAAATGGCTACCTTAATTTAATCTTTGTGGTATCTAAATCCAGAGCAGCAGGACAATCGAGACAGTCTAGCTGCATCAAATAAGTCATCATAGAGCATTTGGAAGTGTGGGGCTGCAGAATACAGCGACTGATAATAATTTAGAAATGCCTGTGCTACTTTATCTGGTGAAGTTAAATATTGGCCTGTAGGAGGATGTGAGTTTTGGACATATTGGCAAGTAGCTTACCGACTTTGTTACCCCAGCGGTAAAAGTGATTTTTAGTGTAATCTAGTTTAATTTGTGTCTGACAGGTTAAAAATGTTTCCAATAATTGCCTTTCTGTGATATAGAAAGCCAAGTTGTGCTCTGTGGGGGTCTATGCTATAATGGAAAATGGCGTTCTGCATAGCCTTGAGAAGAGAGTTATGTTTTTCACTGAGTTCTTTTTTCTTTGTTGTTTGATAGGATATAACGTGACCTCTCATAACGGATTTCACCGTGCTCCAAAAGAGTATAGGATCTACCCAATGCTCCAGGTTGTCGTCAACAAACTCAAGCCATCTACAGTTCAAATAGTCACAGAAATGTTCAGAGTTGTGGAGATATGAAAGGAAATGCCATGAGTATGAGTTAAAGTAGGAGATGGCTCGCTAAAAGAATGTAATCTATTCCAAAGAATGTGTGGAGCACACGCGAGTGGTATGTAAAAGTTTTGTCTGAGGGTGCAACAGTCTCCAGGGATCCGACAAGTCATGCCTTTTTTTAAGAAAGTGTATCTCTTCCCATGGAGAGGGTTGTTGCTGAGTCCGGGGGATTGATATGTCTAAAGTAGAATTGTCAACGGCATTAATGTCACCACCTATAATCATGTTAGGGGCATCCTGTTGCAATAAAATATGAGATAGAGATTCGAAAGAGGCTTGATTTGGGCCATTTGGGGCATACAGATTTACCAGTGTATATGTTTTAGTATTAGTAGTGACATTTAAGATAATGCATCTTCTGTTTGGGTCTAAAGTTTTACCAATCACTGTATATTGTAAGCATTTATGGAATTGGATTGCTACTCCTCGTGATTTTTTGGAATGGGATGCTGAAAGCCAATCACCAATCCAGAGTCCCTGTAGAGTGGATTCCTGCAAGGCATGCCAGTGATTCTCCTGGAGGAAAACAATATCCGGTTTTAATGACTTTACATGTGTCACCACTTTTTATCTTCTCACAGAAGAGTTCAATCTGCTCACATTCCAGGAGACCACCTGCATGCCACACAGGGGCATCTGCTGATCCTCATCACAACTATTCTGCAAGGTCAACATCTATGCTGGGGAGGAGATGATATAATGATAGTATATTGTTGGAATGAGGGGAATGAGCCAGCAGGAGAAGGGTGATTCCCACACCTGGAGACATGAGTAATACGTCTCCAGGTGTGAATAAACCAGAACCTTGGATAGTATAAAGCTTTAGTATGCCTCTACATATAAGCAACAAATTGAATATCTCAGAACATCTCCATTTTCCAATTATCCTCCAGAACATTTAACAACCTGTATGAAAGACATCATCGAAGAGGGAAAACAAAATCTAAACAATTAAACCTTAACATTGTGAGCCAAAACCTGAACTGCGATGGGCTAGCCTAACCGAAAAATAAGAAAGTAGTTAATTGGTTAAGATCAAGGATTAAGGAAATTTGCGGTAACGGCTCTGGGTCTATCGCCTCCACCAGAGCGTTTTGGGCCTAGTGTATGAGTACTTTCCATCGTAATATTATCATGGTCTCAAATAGATCTTTCTGAGGAAGCATTAACAGATCTCTGTCTTTGATAAATTCAGGGATGCCAATAAATCATAAGTTGTGCCGCCTATGGCAGTTTTCAATGTCATCTACCTTTTCAGTAAGAGCAGTAATAAATTTGGATTGAGAGAGAACCATATTTTGTAGCGTGGTAACAGCATCATCAGAGTCGCTGCTCAATAGTTTTAATTCTCTGTATGTTTGAATGCACCTGGGAAATGGTGGTAGATAACATGTAATGTAGATCATGACATTTTTTAGTTAATTTCTGATCTAGCTTTTTATCCAGTATTTGGTCTATTTGTGGAAGAAGAATGGGGGACATCTCCCTGGCCATAATTTAAGGAGATGGAGGCTGAGAACCAAGATTTACTGGATTCTCTGTCAAAGCTGGAGAGCTAGGGGAGGAAGGTTGGCTTTTGGAAATAGCAGGAGTTGGTTAAATTTCTATTCAGCTTGCCCATCTTGTTAGGTGCGCTAGGATTATAACTATCAATGTATCTCTTCATACCAGGCAAGGCAATAGGCAGGTTAATGTGGTCACTCACTATGAGAAAATCTTGCTTAAATTACATTAACTACAGTTGAGAAGTATGACATGATAAACAGTTACAGAAATAAACAATACACAATTAAAGTTTACATCTTAAAAACATTGACACCGCTTTGTAACATTAGCATTGTAGCAGATAAAAAAAAACCTGTGAAAAAGATCAAGAAATGTGCAGACATACACCGTCTATCAAGATGCTCAAGTCGTGGTGGTACTAAGATGGTGAAAAACTATACTCAGGTCTTGGGTTACTTGCAAGAACCTGATCCGTGGGAATCAATAACACTTAGGTCAAAATAGAATAGCTCTATAGGGAAGGGGCTCCTTAGCAGTCACCAAGGGAGGCGTTAGCCAGCATAGCAAACGGCATGATGGGGCTTTAACATTGGTCAAGAGGTGGTGTGAGGTAGAGGGTAGGAGAACAGTACTCACTGCAGTCAGGATATAGTGCTATTCAGGGTGGATTAAGAAGATTTGTGTAGACTGTTTTGTTGGGTTCACAAGCAGCAATGTCTCAATAAAATCAGCACTGGTCAGTAGCAGTTAATATCTCAGGTCCAGGTTCCTCTTGGCAGTCTCCTATGTGTCTTGTCCACTCTCACTGTTAAAAATGGGCTGTCCATAAGATCCAATAAGCAACTGAACAGTCCCTGTAACTATATAATCAGGGAAGCTGAGTAGTGCAGAAAGTGATCTCAGGCTTCACAAGAAGCCTTCTTTTTCTCGCTAGATGGAAGCAGCAGTCTCTTCACTCACTCACTTTAGCAATCTGTGTTGTAAGCTCCAGTCGCCTTTTTCAGGGAACAATGGTACTGGCAGGTCCAACAGCTCAGAGGGGTCTCTCTGTACTGTCCCTGTTATGGGGGGACTATATTGTTGCCTTTTATACCTTCAGGCCTGATGCACGCCATGTGGTAAAGGCGTCTCACGGCGGCACCTGCAGTTGTCGGACTTGGCTTCAGAAGATGTGGCGCGCCGGGCAGTTGAAAAAAACCTCTTGCCTGCATCTATCCTCAGCCAAGCTTGGTATAGGTGGGAGCAAGCATGGGAATACCACCCTAAAAACCCAAGTTTTGGGGGAGGTGAGCAGAGGAACTCTTGTAAAACATGGCCGTCCACAAAGGTCCGCCCACCGGAAGTATAAAGTTGTATTTGCTAGTTTTGTTTACATATGTTAATGAGAGTACAGAAAATATTATTTTCTTTTCAGAATCATAATCAGTGCATTAGTTACGTATCTTTGAATAATAACCAATTTTAAGTCCGCATGTACCTAAATATACGCAGCAAAGACCTACATCTTTAAGTAGCACTCGCGACACAGGAGGAGTGGTTAATCTGGTTCTTTCTTTTCTCTGAATCACTATAGTGGATTTTTCACGTGGGTATATTTAGGTAACTTAAGATCCTGTCCCATGTAATCACCTGGCTGTGCTTCTGAAAAGGGCACTGAGTTCCCCTGAGTACCCTCACAAAAAAAGCATTGGACTTACCTCACTTTATGTGGCTCATTGTGCTACACTTATGCAGGAGACACAGTGTCATTTCCACGTTTGACTGATGGTGTCTTTACATGTCATGTTTTTTGGGTGGGCTTTTTGCGTGCATCTCTCTCAAACCATACGAATCCAAATCCAGTTTTAATAAACAAGTTGGGAATGGGTAAAAAGGCCAATAAAGCGACAGATTACTTGGATATTCCACAACAAACACGTTTTCTGATATTTAATACATTCAGATCTTGTCTTTGTAAGTATCTTGACTTTGTTGCATTAAATAAAACGTCATGACAGACACTTGTCTTGTATTCACTTAAACACTTTAACATTTCTATTCATACATAACAATGTTTTTGCAAAGTGATTATTAAATTAATATAATACATGTTCCTAGGTAAAACAACAAATACTAAGTGTTTGATAAATGCTTTTCCTCATATAGATAAGAAAAACACTTCATGCTTTTATTTGATGACACCTTTATAATAACTTTGTCTCTATGCAATTATTGAAACAAATAAATAAAGATTGTTCTTTCAAACCCCCTTTTATTACAGCTTTCCACTTAATAGAGCGCAAGTCTCTTATTATACTATAACATAGCAAAACACAATACAGTATAGACAATACATATTGCAATTCCTCTAACTGTCAATTAGAAAAAGAATTCAAGTAGATACAGCTGCATACTCCCTACCCCCTTTGCATTCTCTTCTCCCTTTTAATTCTGATGTGGGATGCACTAAACCACTCAATTATGCGATAAACAATTCACTCCATCAAAAACACGCTTTTGCACTTTTTGAAATGGTGTTTAGAGATAGATAAATGAAAACAAGCATGGCAGCCTGCCATCGAGTATTCTGCTCCCTGGATTTTTGCAGGGCACTGAGCAAGAAGAGACTTAACATAAGTGTTTCCTGGAGCCCAAGACGTGTCATTTGTGAGCAGACAATAGTGGTTTGTTTTCTAGGTAGCTGATGTCTAGTTTAATGCTTGTTGGCATTTTCCTGCAGTAATGGGCTCACAAGCTGTTCAGAGCATTGGATAAAGGTAACAGTTTTTTGTCCTTTTGCTTCTCCACACTGTAAAAAAATGAAAGAACCATATAATATGGTCACAGTGAGAATAAAAATTAACTTCCCAGTATAACTAAACTTCCATATGTTATAATGTGCAAGGTAGTGTCTTGGTCAATACAAAAAACAGCATCATAGAAAGACGATACTTTAAGTGACCATGCTTGGTTCACTTCTAATACACAGAATAAATGAAGTTTTTTAAAGCTTAATTTGGTTCCCTGCTGTGTTATTGCAATCCCAAATTAGAATATGCCAGATGGATTTGTGTTCTATGCAATGTTATTCTTTTTGGCAGTGAATGGGTTACTTTCTTTATCAGAAATCAACAATGCTGTTAGTTTAATTTGGTATCTTGCTGTGTTAATTGGATTGTTAAGCCTTTTGCTTGTTCCCAACAGTACAGCCATATAAGATGTTGTAATTGTATGAATATATCTATTTAGAATAGTGGATTAAAATAATTGGCTTACTAAATATTACTGTATCTAACTTAATTGCATGTGTTTGCGTGTGAGTGTTGTGTGTGTATGTGTGTGTGTGTGTTTTGGAGGTGTATTTAAAGGAAAACAATGTATTTTCTTGAGTAGACATTGTCATCAGAAGTCTGATTAAAAGAGAGTGAAGAAAGAGAATCCTTTTAAATAAAAGGTTATTGAGTGGGTTATGGTGCCCTACAATACAAAACAGTCCCATCACACCCCAAAGTTTCCTTCCTGATCTTGAAGAACCATGGAAGTAGACTCATTTGGGCCTGATCCAGCGCTACGAAAATTCGCTCGACGGGCGAATGCGAACGTACGCTCGGGCGTATCAACATACACGCCCCTAACACTCCCATAGTAAAGTCCCTGCTTACGGCGGCTATACCCTACACTGGGTACGACCGTCGCCCGTACGAAAATTCGCAGAAAATACGCTGAGCGTACGGGCTTAGCACGCCCATACTGTACAATTTAAATGGCTATCCCCGCCTCCCTGTAGTAAAACGGGCGCCCAGCCGACCATCGTAAAAAAAATACGCCCCGCGAGCGAAAAATACGCTAACAATACGCCCGCTATTCGCTCATGACGCTCGGGCGACCGGAAGCTGTCATACTGGGCATGCGCATTGCGAAATTTTTGCCGAATTTTCGCATACGCTCGTCGTACGCTCGCTTGCGATCGTTGCTCTGGATCAGGCCCATTGTTCATCTCCTGGTTACACTCCACTAATCTGAAAAGGAATTAGTAAGAGGTCCATCAACTGATGGTGACCTGTGGTAGAGAATGGGGAAATATTTGTAAACTGGACATCATTGGCCGCAGACTCAGACAGCCTCTTTTCGCCAAGATTGGTGACCAGAGCAGGACCTAACAAACAGGACCTAGTGCCATTTAACCCAGGGACTAAGGCCCTGTGCTACAAGGGTTTAATACCCTTACTACCTAGTGCCCTGTCTCAATACTTGGTCTAGTGTCCTTCCTTTGGGGAAAGAGCTCACTGGGGTGTTGGGGTTGAATTCCTGATGGTCCAGTTGTGTGGGGCATATCTCCGCAGCCTAAGCCTGGGCTGCTGCAACAGCTCTCTTTCCTGGGTGGCTAGTGGTCAGAACAATGGACCAGATTCAGAGTTTGAAAATAAGGGGGGAAAGTTACTCCTGGGCAAAACCATTTTGATATAGGGGAGAGTTAACTGTATTCTTTGCATGCAGGGATATATCTTTGACTTGCTTGTTGCACACAAATAGTGACCAGCTTTACTTTTAAACTGTTATTTAGACTTGGGCTAGGAAACACCCCCTCTCAACTCTAATACTGTTTCCAACAGATGAAATATTACTCCACTGAGATCATCATGGTTTTCTTCCATTGCCGTTAGCGATCTTCTTACTCTGCCTTCTCCAGGAAACTACCACTCATGCCATGGTTTAAATACTGCACTGCATGGGTGTCTGGGAGCAGTGATGTAGTGAGCCCTTGCTGTCTCACCATGGCACGACAATGCACCCAGAGCACAACAGGCATGCCTGATTGCAATGACGTGGCGAGCTCTGATTACTGCACTGTGACAGGTCAAGACAACCAAAAAACCAGTGTACCACTGTAAAGCGCTAATGTCCTGCAGCAAAACTATCACACTTAAAGAGACCCAACTCTTAAAAATAGATAAAGTGAAAAGAATAGTGTTTGTATGGCACGGACCTACTATGAGAACAACCTAGTGATATCTAAATGGTAAAGTGAACTAATGGAACCCTTAATGAAATGATCTATTTAAATGTGAGTGAACAAAAAACTAAACTACTGCAATAGGTGAAGTAAATTAAACATAAATATATAACCAATAACCAATCAATAAATGAAAACAAGGAGGAATCTAATTATTAACATGTCAAAATAAGAGGAATCCCTTTGGAAAACAAACTAAAATCAATAAATAAACAACGTGGCTATAATAACTAATAGGGAGACCGCTTAAATAATAAAAGTCATCTCTGGATCCTCTTTAGCAGGGGTCCTCAAACTTTTTAAACAGGGGGCCAGTTCACTGTCCCTCAGACCGTTGGAGGGCCGGACTATAGTAAAAACAAAAACTATGAACAAATTCCTATGCACACTGCATATATCTTATTTTGAAGTGAAGAAACAAAACAGAAACAAATACAATATTTAAAATGAAGTAAAGTTAAATCAACAAATTTACCAGTTTTTCAATGGGAACTCCCCCATCACCCCAGGTCACGCAACGTCATAGAGCCTGCGTCCCGCCGCACAGGAGAAGAGCAGCGGCGGGACTACAGGGAAGGTGGCGGAGATGCGTTGCAGTGAGCACAGCGGCTTCCCCGGCCACAACCAGCTCTGCAGCGCCTGGGGGGGTGCAGGCTTCTAAGGGAAGTCTCCACTCCCTTGCAAAACACCCGGCGGGCCATATAAATGTCCTCAGCGGGCCGCATGTGGCCCGCGGGCCGTAGTTTGAGGACCCCTGCTCTTTAGATTTCCTTAAAAATAAAACAATAAACAGAAAAACTTTTATTGCACAGCCGGTTGGGACTGTACAGGAGGACTTACCAAACATTTAACTAAATGTTTTTTATTATTTATATGTTTTATTCATATGCTGTGCAATAAAAGTTTTTCTGTTTATTCCATTGTTTTATTTTTAAGGAAATCTAAAGAGGACCCAGAGATGAACTTTATTATTTAAGCGGTCCCCCTATTAGTTAGTAGGTCCGCGCCATACACACACTATTCTTTTTACAGGTCAAGACAACCACCACGAACCCTGATATGACCGGCTGCGGCAAACTCATATTGATTCGCTGCCAGAAAGCACTATTCTTACCTCTGCATCCCCTCTGGCAGCTCCAGCGATGAGATCCACCTCCAGGTAAGTGGAAAGTTACACCTGTGCAAATCCTTGTTGATTTGCAGGGGAATCAAATTCTATCTATTGCAAATAGTATTAAGCTGGCCCTAAACTAGCCTGAGTATCGAACCTAGTTGTGGTTTCTTTACTTTTTCTTTAAATAAGTGTTAAATTGACCTAAAATGTAAGTTTAATGTAACACATATACTTTTACCCCCTATAGATTAGCTAGAGACTGACCTTCTAGTTTGCATGTTGATTTTTTAGGCTAGAGTGTAAGGATCTTGCTATGTCTTGTGCCATCTTTGGGCATTGGTTAGCAACATCGGATTGGGATTTTTACATTCACATCATCAAGTACCATAATTTTAATGCATGATCAGATAATTATATGACCTCCATAGCTGTTCCACAGGAGATATGATCATTCACCAGTTTTAGTTATGCAGTAGTAAAGCTGTGGACTAATATATTAAGACAGATGTTGATGGCAGATTTACTTAATTTAGTAGATACCTTTTTTGATTTCATTAGTGCATTTGACAATCATCAGTAAATACCATACATGAGAATATGTTGGGGGTGTTTCAATAAATGACCCTTAAGAACTTTTTAGGAAATCAGGAAGGATTTTGTTTTTCTTCACTTATGTTACTATATATTGACAAATGCCTCATTGCCTTCTATGGATCAACAAATTTGAATGTATGTGATTGGACTTTTAGGACCTTTTATAGAAACTCTCCTCTATTCATGATGTTCAATATTTATTATTTAAGTTTATTAATTTATTGCGTTGGACAATAAAATAATAACATATAGTAGTTTAGTAATATATATTAGTCTAGTGGTCTGAGAAGGTTTATTACTGGTACCTAACAAAGAGTAGAGAGAAAGTGTCCCGCACCAGTCTGGATTGGATGTTAGTTAATTGATCAAAATATGTGGCGCAATAAGGGCACTATATGATAAAAGGGCCCCTAAAGTGGGTGCAACCACTGGTAAAATATAGTATGCAAAACAGTGCAGGAAAGAGGGGACCCTCAAGAGCCAATAACAAAGGTGCACTCCAAGCCACTAATTAACACAAAATCACTACTTTTTTACAAACAATCTCCAAATGTTATTATAGCAGCAATCATAAAATGTAACATCCGACAACATATAACACAGTAGACAAACATGTATCTAAAAACAGCAAGCACTGACACCACCGCCCTGTATCCATATTATATAAAGTGCAGCATAAATGGCCAAATCTGTCCCTGTAACTAAAAAGAGGAAACATGTGTCGGTGTTTGTCACGGACACAACGCTCCTGGATCCCCGTACCTCTCAGCTGTCTTTGTTGATATATTTACTTTCTTGATGTTCATGGCTCTTTTCAGATAGGTAAAGGAATCCTCAAACTGCTGGCCGCTTAAAGGGATATGTAATGAATGGACCACGGGCTTCCTAAGTGTCAACAGGAGAAAACAAGAGAGGGGGAGGCTCGCAAAAGGGTATTTATGCTGCACTTTATATAATATGGATACAGGGCGGTGGTGTCAGTGCTTGCTGTTTTTAGATACATGTTTGTCTACTGTGTTATATGTTGTTGGATGCTACCTTTTATTATTGCTGCTATAATAACATTTGGAGATTGTTTGTAATAAAGTACTGATTTTGTGATAATTAGTGGCTTGAAATGCACCTTTGTTATTGGCTCTTGAGGGTCCACTGTTTAGTGTTCCCTACACTGTTTTGCTTATTACTGGTACCTATCTGAGGTTAGTAAAACCAATAAAATTAAATATTGTAAGATGCCATTGATCAATCAGCTAATAAGCAATTTGTAGATAATCTTAAATGTTCATTAAAGGGACAAAATTTCAGGGAAGCCTCAGGTCTTGCACAATTAGAGTCTAGTTTGTTTGGATGGTAGCAGCCAGATGGCAGAGGCACAATGCCTCAGGGCGGAAGACGTATTGAATCACTGGTGAATTATTGTATGTGGCATTAACTGTGAAGTGTCTTAAATAACAACTTAAATTATCATTCAAGCATTCCTGTAATGTGTTAATATACTTTTACATAAAATGAAGAAAAAAACCCCGAAATAAATGTATTTTTTTCTAGCTCATTCTTAATTGAAATGGAATAAACAAAAACAAAAAACTTTAAAAAAATATACTACATATAATTAAATTAAAGTGAAAAGTGGGACATCTCCAAACAGTTGCAAGTAACTTGCTGGTAAGGAAGGGGAGTCTAGTGCCACACCATTCCAATTGCACTGAAATGAATAGCTAAGAAGACCATGGCAATGTTTTTTCTGCCAACTGTTGAATACATTTTTAGTATACTTAATATTTGTATATAAATGCAAACAGTGGACCCCCCATAATATGCGCACACCTTATAGCCCTTGTTTTTGAATTGGTCTCACAGTAGTTCTCCAGTCAGGACTGTAACTAGACATTTTAGCACCCTGGGCGAAAGAGGACACTGCCCCCCTCCCCTTCCCTTGAGGTGTGGTCATCTTTCCCTGTGTGAGTGGCTAGAACACTGCACAAATTTATATTTATATTTTACATGCATAATATTACACACACACACACACACATATACAAAAAAACACCATACATGCATAATATCTTTCTCTCTCCCTTTCTCTAAAACACACACACACACACACACCATGCATGCATCAAATTTCTCTCTCACACACATACACATACAACATGCATGCATAATGAATTGTATTCACACCTAAGAAGCTTTGGCTTCTTAGGTGCGTTGATTTCCAAAATTACCTACTACACATGCGGAGTAGGTCATTTACACAATCTACGTACCAGTTAGGTGTGTAGATTGACTGTGCGATCTTTAAAGACCGTACGGAGTAGTTTAGTTAGAAAGAGGTGGCCTAATGCTGCCTCGGGGAGTGTTTATTTAGAAGTGGGAGGGGGGATGCATAATAACACACACACACTCCTTGTATGACACACATATACATACATACACACACACACACACACACACAACATGCATGCCTAATAACACACATACATACACACTTAATATTTAGCAGAGTTGTGCAGACTCCTAAGGTGCAGCAGCCCACAAGGGAGTAGCACAATGATCTCAGCTACTTCCTGATTGGTCAACTCTCAGGCACTGAGGAAGGCTTTGAGAATCTCTCTGCGGAGCTCCCTACTTGAAACTATAAAGCAGGAGATTAATCAGCTGATATTGACTGCCGACTTAGCTGAGCTGACCCTCGCCTTGCGCTCTATGCGGAGGCACAGCTCGCCCCATCCTTGTTACGGCCTTGGCGCCAGTCCCAAATAAGCCTGCACAATATTATGGCTGAACTAATGAACAGATCTGAATTATATGGAAGCAGAAATTCAGATGTATATGTAAAGAAGCACAGATTGTGGTTACTTGTTACTTTAAAATGAACCTGAAATATTGCTTTGAAAGTAGTTGATATATACATTTTAAAACAAAACATTGATTTGTTCTGTATTTACAGAAAACAGTGGTTGTCATTATAAAAGGAACAATCACAATTCATAAAATTCAAGCAATTCAACAATGGGAAAGCAATCAAGGAACACATGCAGAAGAACAAAAGCAGTGCAATAAATGAAGATGATCAATGTGGAGACATTGGTATTGGGCCCTAATGACTGGGCCAGTTCTGTTTCTATGTAGTACAGTTATAGCCGTTCGCCTCCTTGGAACTCTGTAACCTGTACATACACAAAAAACAAATTGCTATAGCATCCTGTGTGTTGTGACTTAGTTGTATACGTAAAAAAAAAATACATTGTAATTGCAATTGCTGCCAAACCAAAGTGAGCCTCTGGACTTTTTTTCTATTAGTCCTAAGAGAGCACCCTTACTTCTTATTATCCTGTGAGTCATTATACATTCTGTAAGTGCAGCCAAAGGCACCCACAAAACTCTGGATAGGGGAAAAAACTCATTCCCCTCCATAAAGAGCAACTATAATTACCTGACTATTCAAACAGCTTATATTATATTGATTAGTGAGAACATGGAAGGATTTATTTTATATGCTGTACATTTGGCAAACCAGTGAGAGAAACCTCTGTTTTACAGCCAGGAAAGGCATTAGAAGAGCTTGTTCTGTGTTTGATTTATTTCAAAGCTGCTGCTGCACATCCAGTATAGGGAGAGTTTTACTGTTTAGACCTAGAGGAACGTGCTTTATTATAATAATTGGACAGTGGTCAGATTTTAGAAGTGTGGAAATGTAGAGAATAAACATTGACTATAGGGCTGCCTAGGCCACCAGAATCTTTAAGGAATTTAAAGATGTTAAATTCAATTAATAATAGCAGAAATAGCTTTTTAATACTGTCTACAGAATTTAAATATTAATATAATAAATGATGTAATTCAATCCATCTTCTGGTTTTCCGTCTCTGGATACTGCCACATGATACGGCATGATAAACCTTTACAGCAATGCCAGTACCCCACTTATAGCTCACCTTACATATGTTAGCACCAGGGTTTGCAGAAGGCTCTCCACAAGGGTGTGCAGGGTAGGCCAGCACCAGGCTGAAGAGGGGCTCCAGCCTGGAGAGTGCAGCAATAGGGGAAATATCAATCACAACTCTGAGATTGTAGATTGAGATTGCATTATTCCCCCCCCCCCCCCTCCCCAC
>WWET01000225.1:542166-552853 GCA_011038615.1 Limnodynastes dumerilii
TATATGGACACAAAGGGGCACAGACTATTATATGGACACAAAGGGGCACAGACTAATAATTATATGGATACAAAGGGGCACAGACTATTATATGGACACAAAGGGGCACAGACTAATAATTATATGGATACAAAGGGGCACAGACTATTATATGGACACAAAGGGGCACAGACTAATAATTATATGGATACAAAGGGGCACAGACTATTATATGGATACAAAGGGGCACAGACTATTATATGGATACAAAGGGGCACAGACTATTATATGGATACAAAGGGGCACAGACTATTATATGGATACAAAGGGGCACAGACTATTATATGGATACAAAGGGGCACAGACTATTATATGGATACAAAGGGGCACAGACTATTATATGGATACAAAGGGGCACAGACTATTATATGGATACAAAGGGGCACAGACTATTATATGGATACAAAGGGGCACAGACTATTATATGGATACAAAGGGGCACAGACTATTATATGGATACAAAGGGGCACAGACTATTATATGGATACAAAGGGGCACAGACTATTATATGGATACAAAGGGGCACAGACTATTATATGGATACAAAGGGGCACAGACTATTATATGGATACAAAGGGGCACAGACTATTATATGGATACAAAGGGGCACAGACTATTATATGGATACAAAGGGGCACAGACTATTATATGGATACAAAGGGGCACAGACTATTATATGGATACAAAGGGGCACAGACTATTATATGGATACAAAGGGGCACAGACTATTATATGGACACAAAGGGGCACAGACTAATTATATGGACACAAAGGGGAACAGACTAATATGAATTCTTTTATGAATTCGTAGGACTGCCTTTTAATATTTACAAATACTTTTTATGACTCTCTCGGGCATAGACACTATGGGCCAGATCCAGAACAATGCTTGTGAGTGAATTTAGACGTAAAATCGCGTTTTGGTAAGTACTGCGCATGCGCACCATAGAAAGTACGCACTGAAACGTAGCGTAAATGTGAACCATTCACGTATGTGTAGCGTAAATCTTTACGTGTGGGCTTGCCAATTTTACGTGAGTCTAAAATACGTCTGAAATACGCTATGTAGGCTGGGGTTTGTATTTAAAGTGTACAATATGGGTGTGCTAAGTTGCGTAAATGTTACGTGTTGCTCATACGTACGTGAGCGGATGACATCGGTTACGTGGGCAAAAGTCAAGGTAGGGTTTGGAAAGCGGATCTCGGACAAAATACATACATTCACGGGGTGTGTTACAAGGGTAGTGTATAGAAAGTACGCACACGTAAATACACTACGCGAGTAAATGTATTGCAAGCGGAGTTCTGGATCTACCCTTTGCTCTTAATTTTAGATCATAGGGCCCCCCTTTCTCAAGAGCCCCAGGCCCCCTGAAGGCTTAATCCGGCCCTGAGCATCAGATGTTCCACGTGCATAAGTACTAATGTACATAACAAAGTTAAGTACGTTAGTACTTACGCTGAAGACCCTTCAGTTACGATAACTTTATCCCCACCATGTAGGTGGGGATAGCCATGTAAATGAGGGGTTGGGGCGGGGGAAGCCCCGTTACGACCTAGTCGTAAAAGTTAAGGTAGGAATCTGGACACGTAAGTGTCCAGATTTCCTACCAAGAGCAAGGAGTGCAGGGGGCGTGCAATCCCCACTATGGGAGCGTAACTACAGACCCTCACATGCACGTAAAGTGTGCGTGGGTCAGGATCTATCCCAGAAAGTGTAAGATAAAAATACTTTAATTAGTAATAAAAAAAACCAAATAAATAAATAAACAAATAAATATAATCATATGCATTCAAGGTCTATAAAATTATATGCATTCAATGTCCATTAAGATAATATTTCACAGCAATATGAGAATGAATAGAAAAGAGCAGAGTACCCAGAAATGGCTGCAGGGTGTCGGAACCACAAAAACCCAAGTGGTAGCAAGATGGAAAGTTCTTAACTACCTGGTGTTGACTGGATAATAGAGACAACTGCAGTGCCAACCCCTTTGACGCGTTTCGGGCTGGTGCAAGCCCTTTTTCAAATCCAATCAGTCCTCACTAAAATAGGTATGGAAGTCTACATAGGAAAGTGTGTATAGTGAACCAAATGTTGAGCTCATGGTAATTGGCTCATGTTTGTAAGTACAATAGCACGATCATTAATTATACTAAAGATTTCTTGTAAGTTTTGAAAAATCAGCATTTTTTACATGGTAAATGGTTGATGATTGTTCTTAATCCATTGGTATGTTTTGTGCTTTCTCTATATGCAAGATGCCTGTCACCAAACTTTTTAAAACAAATTGCATTAAATAAAATGATGTATGAAAACTGAGGTCATCACCAGTTTTTAAATGAGTCCAGGAAATCCAACCATTTTATAAATATATGAGGCTCTTTAGGGATAGCGCCAGACAGAAATAAATTAGGTTGCTCAGGCAAATTAGCAATAATAGTTTACAGGGAACGATTGATTGTCCATTGTCAAACACTCTTTACGGTACAAGGTGGAGATATACTGTAAAAATACTCAAAATAAATATAGCTTTTTAGAAAGGAACCAAGGAAAATCCATTGAAGATTTTGAAATGCAAATACACCAACATATTCAGTTATTCTGAACCCTAAAGTTTTAGTTAAGGTAGAGAGATAGATAAAGAGAGAGGGGGTGAAAGACAGAGACAGGGAAAGGGAAGGAGAAGGAGAGAAGGTGTTACATAGATTTGTGTGGTCATTAATTTTTTTAATTGTGACCTTGGTTCTCCTGTGCAATTTATGCAATCATATATTCATTATATGCATATTAAATCATTTTAAACAGCAACATTTTTAATACTTTGTTTTATTTAATTTTCCCAGAATTATTTTTATTTTATTTAACAATCCCACAAAATTGTTTTCAAATATATCTCTGTTTAGAACCCGCCAATTCCATAACATTGGAGGAACATGAATTAATGTTGTTTTATTTCCTTAGATAAAGTAGTGCTTCATTGTAATAAAACAGGAAAATGGGTCTACTAAGAATATGGGATCAGATCCAGAATAAGGACAGCTGATGTACGCATACTGTGTGTAAGCTGGTACTGTGCAGTATGTGAAATACCAATCGATGCTGCGCTCTGTGCAGAATTCATTGTCCGATGGCGAGCCCGACCCCCACACTATGGGCCGGATCGAGAACTACGTCCGTCTTCCATAGACGGACATAGTTCAATAAACAGTAGCTACTGCGCATGCGTAGTAGCTATTGTACGTAATTTGCGTATTGCATTAACCACAAAAACATTTGTGTAAAAAGTAAATATTATTTGTGTTACTTTTCCTTTGCAGGACAAACGATTACGTTTTTTTGTGACATGCCCGTCATAAATGCCCCATATGTATGATTCTTCATTATGCTCCACCCCTATTTTTCATGGGGCTAGTTCATAACATTTAAGGGGGTGTTATTTCGATAGGACTGTTTTCTCCCAGCCAGTTTCGAACTGCATGGGATTTTGATTGCATATGCCTCGATAAGGCATAGCAATCGATCCACGGAGCACCGAACACGGTGCTCCAAAAGGTAAGCCTGAAAACTACCCCAACCCTTCCCATTACCCTAACCCTAATCTTCCCTTCCCTGCATCCTGACCCTAACCCTCCATTCCTTGCAGCCTGACCCTAACCCACCATCTACTGCAGCCTGACCCTAACCCTCCCTCCCCTGCAGCCTGACCCTAACCCTGGAGACGTTATTCACTTTCCGTGGTCCGGGTCTTGCAGTATCGGTATACTCACCTATTCTGAAAAAAAATTCTAAAATGGAGGGGTATTCGAAATAGGGACATCTGAAAAGGAACTTATGGATGCCACTATTTTGGAAATCCCTCATTCTATGTGGGGACAGCAACTACATTTAGGATCCAGAAGTCCCATTCGTGCTAGGAGAGTATCCTCCCCTTACACATATGGAACTTTGGATTGTATGGCGGTCCTCAAGCAAAAGTCTGATGCTGCTGCGGAAGTAGTTATGATTGTAGCACAGCGGACTTATGGATCTGATCCTTGCATATCATAGTAATGTATATGACATTTCTTTAACATTATAGCAACGTCATCTTTAATATAGAAAGTTTTTTATTCTTGTTTGTTTTGTAAGTTTTTGGCAGAGCTAACCCTTCAAAGAATCCAAGGGTTAATTATTCTCGCCCACTATTTATCTCCACAGCATTCTGCTGGGGATGAACGATGCACATCTGTACATGTATGCATCATTAGCTTCTTATCAAATTTTAAGCCTCACTTGATGCTTGTCTCCCTACAGGGAGTGCATAAGACATGGAGAAATCCGTCAGAGGATACAAAACAGCATGTGTATGTCTCAACAAAAAGTGGCACACATCTCAGCCCAGTGATTCTCACACACGGGTGAAGGTTCAGGGATTCTTGATGGATGAAGTGCAGCATATACACAAAAGAAGAACTGGCTTAATAAAGTGAAAGGAGAATTGAAGTCAGGCTGAGATTTAAATTTGATGAGGGCTAGTTAGAGTTAAAATGCCCACATTAGTCATTTTAGGTTTTCCTATATATTAATATAAACCGATTAGAACTTGGATTTATATATTGAATAAATAGCTATACACAATGCACACTATCTGATCAATGCTCTATGTTGAGCCAATGCTAAATATCTGTTTATATTAAAGAGAACTTTTTAGTGACCTCTGTAATAATTAAAAGTAAATTCTGGTGACCAACAGTGGAGCTGCACATTACCAGGCCTGACAGCAAAATTTGGTGGGGGGCCTGCAATGCCATTCTATCCTTCTGCAAGGTGCCTTGCCTACTGATGCGCAAAAGAAGCACCCACTAGAACTGTCTACTTGCCCTGAAGCAGCCCCCACATCTAGTTATGCCAGTACTAGTGTCCACTGTTTTGCACATTTTAGTGACTTATAGATGCAAAAAAAATTCTACTTACTTGTATACAGTACAGGGCACTCTGGTGAACAACTGTTTGTTTTTTGTTTTTTTTACATATGGATCATTTAATGACTAATACAGTAATAAAAGCAATATAGCACGGCTGCCAACTTCTGCTAATTAATATCAGGAAGATTGTGATAGAATATTCAAAGCATTACACCAAAGGGGTGTGTCCTGTATCACCAAAGAAATGTATGCTGTGATTAGCTCCACCCATGGGTGTGTGTGGCACTATTGTTAAAACAATTTGTCAATAAAAATGGCAAAATCAGTGTTTATTTATAAAAATTAACAGTAAACATCCTTTCAGTACTTGAATGTGAATAGGAGCTCCACTGAATTCTTCATGTATGTGACACTGAAGGTGATTAGCTAGAGACCAAAGTGAATTTTAATTTCTCTCTCCATTATTAAAGTTATGTTGTCTTAGGTAACTGCCAGTCTTTGATTACTTCTTGGCTACAATAAAAATGGCCACCTTCATAGGCCTCAGGTAAGGAGATAGGTAACAATTTCTGAATTCTGTCATCACATTGTAATGACTTATGTAATAGAACCATCATCAGGGAGATTTACAAACACTTCAGGGAGTCAGGGAGAACACCTACTATTTTAGGGAGTCTTTCCGATATTCAGAAAGCCTTCATAACTAGTACATGGAGTAATTTAGTGACTGATAAGATACAGAAAGCAGTCCTTAGCCACCCTAAAAATACAGTATATCATTGTTTGCCTTTGGATATTCCTTTTTTCTATTTATTTAATTAAGCAATAGCGCTTTACATTTGGGATTTCTCCTGCTTTTGGCTCTGCTTCTCTGGATCAAAACGTCCTCATTGTTCTGCTTATTCTGACATATATGCAGCATGAGCTCTGTCCAGTATCAAAGGAAAGGTATGTTTTGGGTCATTGTAGAGCCTACAGTGTATAGAACTTTATTGCTATGTACAAATACCCTTAAATGATTTATCCTTGCGGTGCTCCTATTTTGTCTCTTGGGCCCAGATCCAGAACTAAATACGACAGCGAAGTTATGCAAGCTGCTTGCGTAACTTCGGATGTTTGTATGTTCTGCGTATACGCATGGCAGATGTTACACATCGTGTCTCTGATCGTATATAATAAATTCGTAACTAAGTACGAAGGGGTATGTCAAACATACGCTAGCCGTAAATACGCACTGGAGGCAGAGGAAGGCATTTAAATTGTCGGTTGCAGTCCCCGCTAAGAAAGTCTGATTTCCGAAATAGGGACATCCGAAAGTTCCTTTTCATATTTCGAATATCCCTTTAGTTTAGAATTTTTTTTTCAGAATGGGTGAGTATGCCGATCAGCATACTGACCCGCTGCTGCTATCGCAGGACATGGACCACGAGAAAGGTGAGTAACCTCTCCAGGGTTAGGGTCAGGCTGTGGGGAAGGGAGGGTTAGGGTCAGGCTGCAGGGAAGGGAGGGTTAGGGTAATGGAGGGAAGTATTAGGGTTAGAATTAGGGGAAGGGTTGGGGAAGTTTTTTGCCTTACCTTTCGGAGCACCGAAAGTTTGGTGCTTTTGGTGGATCGATTACTATGCCTCATCGAGGCATATGCAATCAAAATCGGGCCTTTCTTTCCAGGGACCCACACCCTTAAATTGTACAGTATGGGCTGGGTTAGGCAGTTACGTGCGTCAGGACGCTACATATGAGCGTTCTTACCCTTGGAAAAGTTAAGGTAGGGTTTGGAAGTCGTAAAGCAGCAAAATTATGAGCGAGTACTTACGATTGCTCGTAAATAAGTTACGCGATCGTACTTAAAGTGCACTTAGGTCTGGATCTGGCCCTTGGTCACTGTATAGAAAACATGAGTATCATGGCTAATCCACTGTTTGGGAATAGCTGGTGGTAGCTCCTAAACAGTTTGGCAAGCCAGCCATGTCTGACTGACAAAAGGTGAGGGCATTTGGCCCACTTCCACTGTTTCCAGCACACCTCAAATCATAAGGTGGACTCATGGGACCTCCAAAATGGCTCTGAGAACACCACTGATTTTTGTATAGAGCTGTAAACTCTGTACTTCTATCTTAGTGCCTAAAGAGTTAACACATACAAATCTTTTCTTTCTTCAGTTTGTTAAATATTCCTATTTAATGTATCTAACCATGCCTGATGGTTCCAGGGAAGACTGCCGATTCCTTCAGAGGAGACGAGCATCTAAGGAGTTTGTAAATGTGTTTTAATTAAGATTCTGCTAAATTTTAACAGGCACCAACTCGAAAAACAAAGCAGCTGAATAATTAACTTTGATGAGAGCAGATGCTGCTCTAATGACAACCTGTTACCGCTCAAGTGCATCGTTATTAGGTTGATTGCAGTTTTAGAGATGTCCAGATCTCTGTAGGAAATGCAGAATTGGGAGTTCATGTTCCTGGAAGACTGTCCCTCATCAGTGTTTACCAGTCCCACATTTCATTAGCTGTCTTCCAGCTCCCTCACCACCCAGGACCCAAGCAGAAGTGAAGGGGTGGTTAAACATAAGCACAAATTAATTGGTGTAGGTTTTCTAAAATATTTGTCATAAGGATCAGTTCCTTCCAATCCTTAGCTAACAGAGAAACTACAAGTTATAGTGCAAAATACTTCTACTTATCATTTTCAAATGTTCTAACATTGCGTAAGAAATGTGCAAATCTACAAATTATTGCACAAATGTTTATATGTATGTTGCTTGTTGTTACTGTAATGTTTATTTATTTTAAAATAATCTTCTCTGCCTATGGTGATCCTGCAGGTTTGATCCAGACTGAGACGTATTCCTGATATGGTAGCATACCATAGCTACACTGTGCATGCCCAAAACAGAAGCATACACAACTGCAGTTATTTAGACTAAACCTTAATTCACTCGACTGCTGTATTCGAAAAGGCCGTTATAGGAGACAAAATTGATGGATTAACGTAGTTGTATTTGTTAATATTATTATAATTCAAACATTATTTTAATTTATTTAATAACACAAGTTAAATAATTTAATAATAATAGTTATTTTATTTATGACTTTTTTTTCTTGCATTCACTATATCAATTAACAGTGCATAGTCACAGAATGCATAGCCATCAATTTCAGTATACATAACAATGCACTTGGGGACTCAGGATATGACTGCAACTTCATTGTGCTTCATTGTTATGTTACCATACGAAATATACTTTATGGGCTTGATCCAGAACATCGTCCGTCGCCCATAATACGTCTGTCAGGTGCCGAAAATAGCTACTGTGCATGCGTAGTAACTAATTTATGTAAACTATGTATCGTTTGATAGATAGCGTATATTCAGTCTTTAAGACCGCATATACGCAATCTACGTAACGAAATGATGCGTAGATTACGTAAATGACCTATTTTAAGCATCTGACGGATGTATTACGGATGTATTATGGGCGCAAGCGTAGTAACTAATTTACGTAAACTACGTATCGTTTCGTTACATAGATTGCGTATATGCGGTCTTTAAAATAGCATATACGCAATATACGTAAATTAGTTATTACACATGCGCAGTAGCTATTTTCGGCATCTGACGGACATATTATGGGCGACGGACATTGGGCCTGATCCAGCGCTACGAAAATTCGCAACGACGGGCGATATTATGGGCGACGGACATTGTTCTGGATCCAGCCCCATTTGCCTACAGATCCAGAGTTATGCTTATGTTTGTGTCTGAACCCCTCTTAAAAAATAAACTATTTTGGGGAGGTTTTCCAAACAAAAGATTCTTTATTTTTGGCATTTTAGTCTGGATAAGGCACATTATCAAGCAGAGAAGCCCACAAAGGATCACCTAGGACAAGTAGACAATTATTTATTGTAGGATCACCATCCTGAGATCATTGGGACACAATATTGATTAGAAGAGTAAAGATGAATTTTGTAGAGATGCCATCCACACTGATTTCTCCATCTGTGGGCTTTTAAATTGTGCAGTTTAATTTAGAGGGATACATGTATCCCAGATTATTTTCTTATGAAAGAAAATCAAAAGCCATTTTACTCTTCCAAGCAAACTTGAACATGCACTTCTTTCATCTCCACCTTCTAGACATCCATATAGTGAGACCTTGTAATAATGGATTCTATTACATGTTGCTAATGTAAATTTTTCTTTATGTTTATTCTGCTTGGTGAACAAGTATAGAATTGTAACAATTAAAGCAAAGAGGCAAGTACTGTGGTGAAATATAAAGGTCTTTATTGAAAGAAATTCAAGTATCTTTATTGCAGGAGACCAGACTTCAATGAGAAATAGTAATCCAGGTAAAAGTATATCAGAAACAGAGACCAGGACTATAGTTCAAAATAAATTGGCAGAGGTAATCTTGATAATAAAATATAGCAATAGCATATAGTCAGGGATAGTCCAAGTGATTGAACATAAACAGTCCAAGCCTGATGACAAAATTAGAGTAGCCGCTATAATGCACAGAAACACAATCTTGCAAGTCCTTTGTCCACACTACTTGGGAAAAATATAGGGTTGAATAGGTAGCAAAGATAAGATGGGGAAGGTAGAAAGGTGCCTGAGATACAGTGAAAGGGTAAAGGAGGGTCACCTTGTAGACACTCACTGGGCCAACGTGTTGACACTCTCTCCTTACCCAAATAAATGGGTGACGTCTCCTCCTGCCTGAGAGTTGCCAGCTGATTTTGCCAACCGAGTCGATTGCTGGCATTCCGCAACCAGGCCTTCGGTACTGGGCAGCTCCTTCTCCTTCTTAGTAGGCATCAGTGGATCAACAGGTCTATAAGAAAAGCTGGTTAATATGCGTGTACCCTAACTAGGAAACAAGGCAAAGATGCTCTTCCCTGGAGAGAGAGTAACTCACTAACTCTCTGGTGGAAAGGTCTCCAATATGATCTGGCCTATGTTGCGTGGGCTAAGCATGCACACAACAGACCTTACTGGGTATGCCGGTGCACCTTACACACCAACAGTGTTGTGCACCTAAAAGAAAACACAACAGTCTTCCATACGCCTATTTACCCACACCAAACTGCTGGCAATCGTCCCAGGGCAGGGTCCCCACCTGCAAGACGCGATGCGCTTCGAGAGGGGATGCAGCGCAGGCCTTTATGGTATAGCCGTCACTAGGATAATGCCTGTATGGTATGGCTGTCACTAAGATATATAGTCTGTATTGTGTGGCAGTGTTTAGGATAAAGTGGGAATTGCTTAATGGAGACTAGGAGGCTGTTTGTATTATATAGTAGTGACTTTGGTTTGCTTTTTTTTTTGTGGTTACAAGATTGTGTGTTATGATGTACACATGGGGCCTGATTCAGACCTACGCCGATGCGCTGTGCTTACTAAAGCACAGCGTATCGGCGTTCACTTTCACAGACACTCCCCCTGTGCGGGCGTATGGCCCCTTCCTTACGCCGGCTGAAGGCTACCCTAACTTTAGCCGGCATAAGGAAGGGGAGATGATAAAGTGAATGGGGAGAGGGACATGATGAGGGGATAGTGAAATCATAAAGGGGAGGGGGAGGTTATGAGGAAAACGGGGAGATTATGAATGGGGAGGGGGTGATGTTGAGGGGAGAGAGAAATGATAAAGGGGAGGGGGAGGTGATGAGGAGAATGGGAAGATTATGAATGGGGAGGGGGTGATGATTAGGGGATAGAGAAAGGATAAAGGGAAGAG
>WWET01000225.1:604441-628988 GCA_011038615.1 Limnodynastes dumerilii
ACTAGCGACGGCGGCCGTAGCTCAGGATCAGGCCCTTTGTGCTGTAGTAGGAATTCTGATCCTGGTTTCCCCTGCAGCATTCCTCCTTGCTAGGGATCCTGGCTAATTACCGAGCAGCAGGGATTCCCTAGCTGTGTATTTGGCTGTGTGCAATCAGCAGCCAATGGGGATGTGACTCTCCCCTTAAATTCCTGTCACCTGATTGCCTCCTTGCTGGTCATAGCTTCTGTTTCTAGCTTCTAGCGGTGCTGTCTGTGCTCTTGTTGGTATTCTGTCCTAAGTTCTGATTCTGAGTGCCCTTTGTTTCCCTGCCATGTCTCTCCCGTGTGCCCTGGTGTTATGGTACCACTGGGTACCGAAGAAACGGAGTTCTCGGGTACTGTTATGACACCAATGGAATTACCTGGGGTGGAGTACCAGGGTGGCCGTGGAATGGAGGCGAACGACGCTTGCCAAGGCCTGAGTCTAACGGGACCTGGTTCTTCACTAGAGCCTCTGATGGGTTTACAGGTTGCGGCCCCTGTGGCGATGTCCGGGAGAAGAAGGTGAATCAAAGCAGGGGCAAGAGGGAATGGAGGAGAGAGAGCGGGAAAGTAGGTGGAGGCATTACCAAAAGAAACTGGACTGAGACAAAACAACAGTGAACAATAAACAGACAAGACCAGGGATGACTATACAGTACAGACAAACTAAACTAACAAGGTAAATCACTCATTAACTTACACTGGAGGAAATCCCCTAAGGGATACAAACACTCAGGGAAAGGAAGGGTTAATACAAGGAAGGATCAAACAGCAAGGAGCAGAAGTGGGAGCTGAGACAAATAGGAATTAAAACAGGAACAAGGCAGGGCAACAATGGGGCATTCGAGATCAAAGAAATAACAAGAGAATGGCATGAGGCAAGAAGCAGGCTAGAGCAACTAGAAAGAAGCTATCACCGACACTGCTTCAGGGGCAGAACTGGCTATAAGGGATCCCTCACCATCATGAGTAGAGCGCAGGGAGCGTGCCAACACAGTGGATAGGCTGGCATCATGGTTGCTGGGCAATGCACCAGACGCCAGCCGGACGGTCCGGCAGAATGTGCGTCCCAGGTAACCTGGCAACGCACTACAGGCTGAGCCAGAAGGCGGGGAGAGACAGAGATCTGGAGCGCCTGATGGGAAGGAGACACAAGACGGATGGGAAACAGACGCCAGCAGGGCCGGACTGGGACTAAAAATCACCCCTGGCATTTAAAGCACACAGGCCCACCTTTTGTGGGATACTGACAGTTTGAAACAAACATTCAACAACAGACTCATCTGCATCATTTAGCAGCTGATAGGGCCATACAAATTATAGGTAAATCGCAACAGGGACTGGACAGAAATAAGCCCCACTTCCCCCCAGGGCCATCTATCTATCTAAGGTTCACTTACCTCCTTGCTGGTTCTCACTTTTCTTTTTCTTTCTTTCTTTCTCTCTTTCTTTCTTTCTTTCTTTTTTCTTCTTCAGGTGTCTGACGGAGGACACAAAATTGTAACTGATATGCCCTAAACTTTATATATTTATTACATCTATCTGTCTATCTATCAGTCACTTCTTAGGTGCGGATCCTTTGTGTACGCATGCGCAGTAGGTCCTTTACGCAATTTACATACCAGTTTGATATGTAGATTGCCTCCGTGCGGTCTTTTAAGACTGCACAGAGTTTTTTAAGTAGAAAGTGGTGGCGTACTGCCGCCTCGGGGAGGGATTAGGTAGAAGTAAAAGGGATTTAGATTAGCCGGGCACTTATCTTTATTCCAGTCCTGTACTGGTTCTGTACCACTCCACCTGCATTTATCTGTATTCCAGTCCTGTACTGGTTCTGTGCCACTCACCTGCACTATCTGTATTCCAGTCCTGTACTGGTTCTGTGCCATTCAGCTGCACAATATCTTGCCTAGCTTTGGCACTCTCCTGTGTAAGTCTGGCCTTTTCCTGTTTACTCTCTCCTACGAGTTCAGTTCTGGGGGCCACGACCTGTTGTTGGGACACAGCCAACTCAATCCCCACCATCAGGTGTCCTGGTGAACACCCTTCTCATAACACCACCAACACCTTCCACCTCCTGCTATGGATGGCCCTTACAATGAGTTGTTCAGTCTCGGTAAATTCCAAGGAAACTGGCAAAAAAAGAGAAACAAAAACACATACACATGATATAATATACAACATCACGCAAACAACTCACTGCTGTTTCACCACGGTGGTGATTCACTCCTTGACCTCACCATGTTGCTGCTGTGAGAAGGCTGTAGCACACTTGTAAAGCCCAGGCTCCTTACCACCATCGAATAAGGTGGTCATCACAAGCTCCAAAGGTTTGCAAACCTCCTACTGTGTGAAATTGCAATTACTTTTCTTATCTGGTGGAGCTATGCTTACGTCCAGTTAAATGGTGGACGTGGTTACCTAAAATTAAAAGCCTAAAGTAGGTCCTATTGGCTGATAATTATGGGCCATTTTAACATGCCCTTGTGTTCCACTCTGCAAATTGTCCTTGCCTGTCAAATAGCAATAAAGTTGAATTTGTTCTAGATAAGTTTGTTCTGACCAATCCAAGTCTAGTCTCTTCTCGGAGGCATTCAAATGCTGGCAAACGCAGTTAAGACAGATCTGCAGGAGACTGCAAACAAGTAAGTTCCCCCCCCTCACCTACCCAGTCCCTATCCCAGCCCCATCCCCATTTCCACTCCCCTTAACCCTCACCTGCCAGTGGAGAAGTTAGGAGATGGGCGACCCAGGTGAGAAGGCCCAGAAATTGGCCAACAAGCAGCAGGTGTTGGTGAGTGCATGTTTTAGTAAAAAATTTTATACAATCATAACCAAAAATACCCTCAAAAATTAAAATCATGTATAATTTATGTTTGACCCTAAACAATAGGTATTTACGACCTTCGCTATAGCCCACTGTTTGAAGATTTCCGGGCGGTCATTGCAATCCTTGCCCAGGTTGTCCTTGCCTACCTGGAGGCTATGCTGACCAACAAGAACAGCAACCCCCCATAACAAATAAGTTTTTATTCTATAAATAAAATCAGCTGCACTTGTTTTGAGGTGAACTTAATATTGGTGGTATAATTTATCATATATAGAAAAACATTTATTAATACAACAATGTACAATACATATGCGTAAGAAATTACATAAAATGAAAAATCAACAGAACAGAAGCAGATAGTCATTAATACCCAACAAATATACTTGTCATGGTGGCCACTGATCTAAAATAAGTGTCTAATTACTAATGCTAAATTCTTTATGTCCTTAGTTGTGGATTAGTTGCAATTATGATAAGGCGCTATATAGATGGAAAACCTCTTAATCCAAAACGTTTTAGGTGACAATAATGAACTAATTTAATCTTCAGCTAGTATACAGGACTAAAAATCCATATAAATTTAACAATATCTGGAAAAAAAAAGTCCTTCTATGTGTTGCAGCCAAAAGATGTAAGGCACCTGGGGTAAATTGTAGAGATAAGGTGTTGATATACAGCCCATAAAATGTTGCAATAGTAAGGGTTTAAGGATACACTGTTCATGGATCAATGGTTAATTCTCTACAATGGCAAGGTATTGATTGTACAAATGATTAAAAACTCCCAAAGGAAATAGAAACACAGCACTACTTCTGAAAACCAAGCTTGCTACCTTGATAAACATCAGGAGGTAGGAAAACAGCTAGGTCTCGTCCGTGCCAAACGATAAACGCTGTCAGCTCAAGGGGCGTGTGTGCAGAAGCAGGCATCCCCGCTAATTGTATAATGCTCCCCAATACGGATCTCCTGGCTAAAGCTGGTAACCACTGTGCGGTAATTCTGGTGTGGTGAATAAAGGGAATGCTGGCATGGCAAAAAGATAGATAGGGAGTCAGGTATCGGACTTTCTCAAAGCAATAATCAATTGGCTTAATTGGTGTTATTATTCTTATACACATCACAATAAAAGGAAAAGGAGGGTGCTTGGGTACCGCGATATGCAATGGAGGAGGCCTGGTTGCTGGACATGGATGGCCAAACTGATGGGGGTAAAGAGCTGGAGGGAATGGCCAGAATTGAGTGGCAATAATGTCACATTGTACATAAATATACATAATTTAAATATTATATTAAGACAGATATGTTATTTAAAATATTCACATTCCAAACCAAAATTCTTATGAAATTATGTACACATACCATTTACATTTTTTTTATATAAACTTTTTTTTTATAATCATTATAATCTACATGGAAATGTCAGGTAGTAAATATGAACAAATCAAATCACTGTATAACAGATAAAGCAAGATAAAGTTCTGAATGGAAATTAAATCTTGCATGAGGACAACAGATAGTAGTCTAAATGGGTTTCTAAACATCTATAAATAAATACATAAATAAGTGGGTTCTTGTCCCCCCAAAACCCAAAAGAAAACATAGGAATTCACCCACACTATCAAGAACCTTGGGCCAGATGCAGAGCTACGACTGAATGCGTATTTACGCTGGCCGTAGTCGAAAAAACGCAGTTTTGCATGTTCTGCGCATGCGCATGGCAGATGTTACGACCAGAAACTCTGAACGTACTTATGAGCCTACCATCATCAGCATAACTATGGACGAAGGGGCGTGCCAGCCTTATGACACCCGTAATTAGTCTTCGGAGGAGGGATGAGGAATTTAGATCGTACAATATGGCCGTGTTTAGGCACGTAAGTATGTGCAGCCATTACGGCCAACAGCAGTTACGCTTGTAAAAATTAAGGTAGGGATTGGTAAGCGTAAAAAGGGAAAAATACGTACGATCGAGGGGAGTGCCAAAAGGAGTACATAGTACGCGGTGAAACGTAAAGTGAACGTAGGTCTGGATCTGGCCCCTGTTCTCATTTACATTTGTTATAAAAGTGAATATTTTTCAAAATTCTTGTTAAAACATAAAAACACAACATATAGAATAAATTTGCAGCCAAAGTAGAGCATAAAAGTTAATGTTGTCAAATGCAAACAGGACAATGCAACAAATAAAGTGGGAAATTATGTGATTACTCCACAAAGGAAATCCTATTTAGACAATTAATATGGTTTATTTAATCAATAATGGCATTTTGTTGTGTATCTGTGAATGCAGAGGAACTTTAATAACAGAAATAGCCGTTCTTAAATGTACGCATGGACGAGATCTGTCATCTTTTGCATAGCTGTAAGAGGCGCCTCACACCCAGCGACATTAAGCACACTGCAATCCTGTGGGGCGGGGTGGATCAATGGGCTGTGAAGGCTGTTTAAAGCAGCTGTAACACCACAACGAGGGATAACTAGAGCTGGCAAAGCAGGTCGGGGAGAGTGCCTTTATGCCCCCCTGCAGTGCTAACCCTAATTACCATTAGCCATTACCATTGCCTGCCTACGCCCTGAGTATTTGCTCTGCATTAATAACCCCAAACAAGGTTACACAAAATGGTAGTTGTGCAAATAAATTTATAGGTTATTATAGAAAAGTGTATATAAGGCAGAGGTAATCTGCAGAAATTATTAAAAATCTGTTAAATACCTTTTTGGCCATATATTATTCCAACTTTAGAATAATATAAAGACCAAGGTTTTCTAAACTAGTATATGCTATACAGTGTAATAAAAATATATTACATATTAAAAAAATGATGTAAAAATGTGAATCCGGGCCTAAGTATCTAACCAGTCTAATAGCTGAGGGAGACGACGCCTGCTGCTTGTTGAGGGCCTGGACTACACCCAAGTTGTCGCACCAGAAAATAATATCCCTGTCTCTCAGTGTCTTCGTCCAGAGATCCACTGCTACGACAATAGGGAACAGTTCCAGAACCAACAAGTTTGCAGTAAGCCCCGTCTGCACCCAAGTCTGAGGCCAAGCAGGGGCACCCCATTCCCCTTGAAAGTACGCCCCATATTCTTTTGAACCGGCGGCGTCCATAAAAAGTGCTAGTTCACAGTTAGACACCACCGGGGGGAGCCAAATGCGCACCCCATTGATATCTCTGAGGAAGGTCATCCAGACTGTCATATGTTCTCGAATGTCCATGGATAAATGGACAAAATGCTGCTCTAATTTTATGCCCGCGGTGGCTTTTTCGAGCCATCTGAAAAAAAATTGGCCCATGGGAATAACCCGACAGGCAAAATTTAGCAACCCCAGTAACGACTGCACTTTCTTCAGGGGAGCTCTTTGCCGAGGCTGTATGTTGGCAAGAGCTGCCCTGAGCTTGTCAATTTTTTCTTATGAAAGCCAGCAAAGTCCCGCCACTGTGTCAATCTTGATCCCAAGATATGAGACACATGTGGCAGGGCTCTATGTCTTGTCCACAGCGACAGGAACACAGAAACTCCAGAAAAGCGCCCTAGCTGAGAAAAGCACCTGGGCGCACGAATCTGAATTCACTGCTCCAACGAACAAACAATTGTCCATATAGTGCGTTAGGTAAGGGTGCTTTGTATCTGCCGCGGCGCACCAGTGGAGGAAAGAGCTAAAGTTTTCGAAGAGGGCACATGAGATGGAACATCCCATGGGCAAACAATGGTCGATAAAATACCACTGTGGCAACCTGAAGCCCATATACCGGAAGGGCTCAGGATGCAACGGGAGCAGCCGGAAAGCCGACTCGATATCTAGCTTAGTCATGAGAGCCCCCGGTTCGTTGCTGAACCATCGAATGCAGATTCGAAAGACAAATAATGCACCGAGCTAGCCGATGGGTCGATCTAACAGCAGATATGACAGATGCTGGATGAGTCTAAACTTCCCTGGGACCTTTTAAGGGACTACACCCACCAGGGAAAGGATGATGCTTGAGATGGGGGGGAATAAAACAGACCCACAATATGGCCCAAACGAACCTCCATCATAATTTTCTCCATTAGGACACCAGAAAACTCCCTAGCTGATTTCAAATTCCTAACACAACCACCTTTAACATGGCCCCTAATGGGCAACATAAAACCAAAAAGAAAACCCTCTAATAAAGTAACAGCAGCCTGGTGATCAGGGTATACAGCAAGCCAGGCTTTCATAGCATCCAAATTAATGGGGGAGGGAGCCTTGCACAGGCATTCTAGGCAGGTTGGTGGGGGCAGGGCTCTAAGGGTTGGTTGAGAGGCCTGGTTGCCAAAGCCAGTGGAGGAGTGGTAGTCCTTGACTGGGTGGGGAGCTCTGCATCGCGAGCACAAGTGCTTGTACTTGCAAGTGGAGCTTCTAGTGCAGCATGCGTTGTTGAAGGCATAGTACTTACCTTTGTTGGGGTTGGCAGTGGGGGAGCGAGAGGACGGCTGCGAGCAACAAAAGGATGGACCCCTCTTTAGGAGGCTGCACGAGGTGCATCCATATTTCCATATCATGGGAAGCGAATCCAATACTCTTTTTCCCATCAATTTTTTTTCTAAAGCGCTCATTATAGAAGAAGAGGAAAGGAGGCAATTCAGTGGACAATGCAGGGTGAAAACATTAGAGAAAAACGTAATGAATAAGAGAAAAAAGGGGGGAAATAAGACCTGACAGAGAAGTACTAAATACAATAGACAAAATAGAAGGAAAGGCAATGAAACAAGAGAGGAGAGATGTAAGAAAGGAAGATAGGAGAAACAGAAGTGTTACAACTTTTTTTTTGGGGGGAGCGAGAGTTTAGCCCTCCCACTGGCGCCCCCTCGCATCTTGGCGGCACGTCACCAGAGGGGGCATGGCCAACCCATTGTGGGACTGGTCAAACCAATGGGGTGTGGTCAACCCATCACGTCTGCAGCCAGTACTTTGATCATGTCTCCAGCATTCACCATCATTTGCCACCAGCCCCTCCCCCAGTACTCCCTGTCTGGCATGCACGTTTTATGGTCCACTAATGTGTAAGCTGGCCTCTGTGTGGTAAAGTAAGTAAGTTGACTTCTACTCACCTAACCCCTTTTACAGACACACAGTATACATTGATCCATGCCAGAACTAAATAGTCATAATTTATTTTTATTTTTTTACATTAATTATCTGCATTACTTCTGCATTTAGGGATGTTTTTGCACATATTTTGAAGTTCTGATACAAATCTTAATATCTATAACTACTACAACTATATTACTGTTGGGACCAATATCATTTGAGTGTGGAATTGAACATTCTTTTAACCACAATACAAAGGAAGCCGAGGCTTAAAGTTAACACTTACCATGCCGCCACCAATCAAGTCCACATGCGAGCATGTCCGCATAACAGCTGCCGGTCTAATAGCCCCCCTCATGTCTCCCCAGCTTCCAATAATCCCTCTCATGTCTCACCAGCTTCCAATAACCCCCCTCATGTCTCACCAGTTTCCAATAACCCCTCATGTCCCACCAGCTTCCAATAACCCCCATCATGTCTCCCCAGCTTTCAATAACCCCTCTCATGTCTCCCTAGCTTCCAATAATCCCCATCATGTCTCACCAGCTTCCGATAACCCCCATCATGTCTCCCCAGTTTCCAATAACTCCTCATGTCTCACTAGCTTCCAATAATCCCCTCATGTCTCCCCAGCTTCCAAAAATCCCATCATGTCTCCCCAGCTTCCAATAATCCCCCCTCATGTCTCCCCATCTTACAATAATCCCCTCATGTCTCCCCAGCTTCCAATAATCCCCATCATGTCTCACCAGCTTCCAAAAATCCCCATCATGTCTCACCACCTTCCAATAATCCCCATCATGTCTCCCCAGCTTCAAATAATCCCCTGATGTCTCCCTAGCTTCCAATAATCCCCATCATGTCTTCCCAGCTTCCAAAAATCCCCTCATGTCTCCCAAGCCTACAAATAATCCCCCTCATGTTTCCCCTCAGCCTCCAAATAATCCCCTCATGTCGCCCCTCAGCCTCAAAATAATCCCCTCAGCCTCCTAAAGTCCCAATAAACTCCCTCCATGAACTTATCTTCTTCCTCCTGTTGTGCTCCTCAGTGGTGCTGTGCTCCCTCTCTTCTCAGCATGATGCTGGCGTGACCCTGAGGTCGCGCCAGTGTCACACTCTCTGCAGTCTCCCTAGCGGGGGATGAACGGCCTGACGCCGCATCCCCCGCTTACAAGGGTCCCTGGCACCTCCCCCGGTCCTGGGCGCCCCCTTAACATTTTGGGGGGTGGGCGCCGTGCCCCCTCGCCCTCCCCCCTTTCCGACGCCCATGAGGAGAAAGGAGGAAAAGCAGTCTGACAGCACAATTAACAGGCTGATACTCATTCATCCACTATAAACTTGAGAAGAGTGGAGAGAAAATGTCAGCAGCAGCTTATAAACCTCATACATAAGCCCGCCCCCCCAGGCCTAATCTAATTGGCTACCCTTCACATGACCCCAAATCACCAGTGGTCTGAACAGAATCCAGTCTGGTGTTTAATGTCACTGTACTTAAGACAGCACTCTCTAACAATCATATAGATTTTATAGGCAACAATACTCAGATGGGCTTTGGCAGTCTGGTTTGTCATGTAAAGTAGTAACTCCACTCCTCCTTTAACTCTCCAGCAGTCAATATGTGTATAGAGAATTTCCAAAGTGACATCATGGACCTGTTAACAAAAACACAACCAGTTTGTCAATTTTTTTTATTTCATTTAGGACTTCTTAAGGTTACAAAGTTTGAATGATGGCTATAGTGTGTGTGTAAGCCTCCAGTAATAGTTATAGGTAATGTTCTAGTGATTTTTCATCCTGATCTCCTTTTAGTGGAAACATTATACACAGTAGAAATGTTGCTGCTGGTCTCTGCAGGCTGATAGCACATTTCATTAAACCACAGTCGCTTCAGTGGTTTTATTCATTGGTATATAGACCACACTTGAAACATGACAATTTTGCTTTAAAAATAAAGTATTATACATTATACATTAGAAACTTTACATTTTGTTTTTTAACCATTTATTTATGAAGCCTACATCAGCAGCAGTACTGTGGGCAATGTTATATTTCCTACAAGGCACATGCCTAGGGGTGCCTCTGCTCGGAGGTTCTAAGGTTCTACAGCATAAAAGCTTCCAGAACTGTAGTGCTGAATTGTTGTTAAAAAATGTTGAGATACTCTGTACTAATATGGAGCCTTATTATGAAGATATAATTTGTAGGCCCCACCCATTGGTGGCACATGACACATTATCATTAAGCTTCATAAGGAAATGAATTACCCTCAGTAATTACAAGACATAGGTCATCCAGATTGTAAAAAGCCTGAAGTTTTGTTAGTTCTATTTAGTATGTCTCGTAATGATAGAATAGTAGGGTTCATGTTTGTTTTATTAGATCATATTCAAGCTTAAGGAGCTCTGGCTTCTTAAGTTCTGTTTTTTAAGAAATTACCTACTACACATGCGTATTAGGGATTTAAACAATTTACATACCATTTAGATACGTAGACTGACTTTGTGCGGTCTTTGAAAACCACACGTAGATATTTAAGAAGGTAGAGGTGTACCATGGCTGCCTCTGTCATTTTTTTTAAAGATAAACAAAAGAAGTGGTGGTAAGTCAATAATCGGCCAGCCGACTCAGACGTCATCACTCAGGACCCAGCAGCAGCAGTGTGAAGCGCCGGATCTCGGGCATTTCGACCGCTTCCTGGGAGAAGCGACTTAAAGGATACATTAATTACCAGCAATTGTTGTTCATCCCAGCACCGGTTTATAATCAATTGGTTTTATTGTTTATCATTCTTAACTGACACTTCCCTCTGTGGATCACTCTTACGCCTTGAGAATTACCACCACTTCTTTTGTTTATCAATGTTTTCAAATTTGGGACATCCCCAGGTGGTAAATTTTGTCTGCAGGGACACGGTGCTCATGATTTTCAGATTTACTTTTTTTTTCACTTTTTTAAAAAGAGTGTGTGGGATTTAAATTAGCCGGGGAGGTTGTGGAGAAGGGATCTCTGTTTGTATTTCCCTACTCTTAAGTGCCATAAGGATCTTAAAAACGGGGGCGGGTTGCAGGGCAGGTCAGGGGAGTTAGGTTCGGATGCATCTGATCCATTGTTCCTGTATTATTTAGGTATTCCTAGTTATTGTAGCTATTCAACCTTTACAAACAAAAGGAGTCATAGTTTGGAAATGATCTGAACATGACACTTCCATAGTCATTATGGACCGGATCCAAATTTGTAAGACATCCCCATGAAGAATTCCTCAGCGGCTAGCCGAATTCCAAAAAATGTAAATGGGAAAAGGTAAGTTAACCATCCCTTTACCCTAATTTTTACGCTTATCCTAACTCTATTGTTGTAGCAACCTAAACTTAGCCCTCCCTGTCCTACAGCCTAACCCTAATCTTCCACTTGTCACAACCTAATCTTAACACTCTGTGTCCTGCAGCCTAACCGTAACCTTCCTGTATTAATAACCTAATTTAATAGATAATTTTCATAATAGGGCCATTTGACACTTTCCCATTTTCAATAGGAAATTTTCTACGGTTAGACAATGACAATGACTTTCAGACAATTATACAGCTGTTGGCTATGTCATTAACAACAATCAGCCTTTCTAACCAGCGACTACATTCCGAATATCACTGCATGATATCCCTGGTTATCAGACCATTTGTCAGGAGTTGGGGAAATTGTACAAGTATCTATCCAGCTTAGTTGTATGTCAAGGTGGTGTGAATGCACTGGCAACAGCATTGCAGAGAGCTGGCAGTAGGCGAATTGACAGACAGAACAAAGTTACCTTTTAGCTTTATATGGACGTTCATTTATTTCTTCAACTGACTGCCCCTACGAAATGTATTATTTTACAACTGCTTTTTTAGTCACTCTACATTCTAAAAGCTCAATTTACATCCTTGACTAGATAACAGTGCCATGTAATTAATTTACCAATTGCTATTGCCTCTTCTGTTATTCACTATTGCAGTCATTTTCTTTCATCTTGAAATTCCACCCATTAGTATCTTATGTTCTTATCCCTACATTCCCCTCTCATTTCCTGTCTTCTGATGTGACTTTATGCTAATTGCATAAAGCGTACTATATAAATAAAAGTAATAACAGTAAATCTAATTTCTTCCAAGCAGCTCATGGAAAACACTAAAACATTTGTTTTATAATATGAGATTATTTTAATAGCTTTGCAAATTTAGGCAAGAAATATATAACCATAAATCTAACAGGATGAAGAGCGTATACAGCATCCACTAACTTCCCTCTTAGGGGAGAGATGTTTATTCCCAAATTTGCTCATGTCTGACACAACATTTCACACACTTAAATTCCACAGACCTTGCAATAAACATAATATTATGTAAAGGCTGAAAGTGACCTTTGAAGGAGCATAATATTTATATGTACAGGAAAATGAATTTATTATATATATTCAAGCTATTTAAGCTGTTAAGAAACAACACAATGACACTTTTGTTATATCTATACCTTTAGCTTTTGAAGAATGTTTTTAACACTTTTAGAATTGTAAGATTTCCAAGGTCTTCGGCTGGATCCAGACTTAAGTAAGTGCTTGAAATTAATTACTTCTGGGCTAAACCATGTTGATTGCAGGGGAGTCATATTTCATCTGTTGCAAACAGTATTAGAGTTGAGAGGCGATGTTTCCTATCCCAAGTCTAAATAACAGTGTGATAGTAAAGCTGGTCAGTATCTGTGTGCAGTAAGCAATTCAAAGATATATCCCTGCATGCAAAGAATACAATTAAATTGACTCCCCCTGCAATCAACATGGTTTAGCCCAGGAGTAACTCATTTCAAGCACTTACTTAAGTCTGGATCCAGCCCCTTTACAGGACTAGACACCCTGAAGAGCTTCCAGTGAATGCTGCAGAAATGGAAATGTGAAATAAGGTAGCATTAAACCTCATTGTGCTCTAACAACAAAAAAGAAGGATTTATAACCTCTAAGGAGAAGGCTAAGAAATGTGTGTATGTCTGGAAATACAGTGTTTGATATAGCTAAAATACAAAATAATCAGAATTATGTGCCAGCTGACCTGATGCATGCCGAATTATTCACAAGTAAAATCCATGTTAAAAGTTCTTGTAGTGCCCTTATGAAAGTATTATTGGTCCTTGTGCTGTAAATTCACATCCAGTTTGTGGCCCATTTTTTTCCTCATAAGGTTTCCCTTATAGAAACAAGTTAGTTAATATTCAAAAGTTTTAATACAACACATAAAAGCAGACAAAAAAAGAGTCTGTTTAAAAGGAACAGAAAACATTAACGTGGAACAACAGAAAAATAATACCAAAGGCGATTGGTAAGCAGATGTAAAATCTGACAAAGTTCCAAGGTAAAATCCAGGTGAGCTGAATGGATGTAACAGGTCAGTTGGAAAAACACAAAGCACCTTCTGACAGGATCCTGGTGCACAGAATTTGCTCCACTGACTGGTGTTATGAGCATGGCACAACAGGGTACAGAGTCTAACTAGGAGACTTGTGTTCTATGAGAGACCCTGATGGAGAGGACAGACTTGACTTCAGTCTTCTAGCAGGCTGTGGCCCAATAATAATGCCTTTTAGTAACTTTATTAAGCCAGCTCTTGAAATATCACTAGCAGCACACAATATATCAGAGAGCAGAAAACCACCCCAAAAAGAATGGCTGAAGGGGCATAGATGAGTACTGAAAACATCCAATGAGGCAGGAAATACCTAGAGGGATCCATGAAAGGGAACACCCTGAGCTAACAAGAATACAGAAGGAATAGGGTGAAGGCAGAGAATTCTCCAAATAGTAGAGAGAAGGCTCAGAGCAGGAACAGTGAGTCTGATGGAAGGACTCAGCAAACACACACAAAGAGTCAGATGGATAAACTCTAACGTACTCAGGTGGAATGAAGTCCAAAAAATAATTAACCAGTTATCTAGTTTTGTTTGGTATATGCAAGGAACAGGGCTGCCATCAGAAACTGCAGGTCCTGGGACACGAGTGTGGGTCCCCATTGTGAACTGCCCTATTTTGATAAGGCCGTTTGCTCCCATCCAGTTCCAAACTGGTTGGGATATCGATTGCCTAAATGAGGCATAGCAATCGATCCCTGGAACACCAAACATGATGCTTCGAAAGGTAAAAGAAAAAAGAAGAAGAAATCACTGTAGCGCACTCTTATGAGCTAACCAAAATCCCTGGTTGAATTTATAAAAATATAATTTTATTAGTATATATTAAAAATTAATGGAACCTTGCGAAATATAAAAAAACAAAGAAATAGGGTGAATAAGAAGAAAAGTGATTAAAATATAACAAACAACTCCACCCTCTATAATTAACCCTTACTAAACCTGTTTTCCACTATATATAAATATATATTTATAAATATTGGCTACAGCCCTGTCACGAAAGTTATAATATTTATATAACTGCTAATTGATTCCTGGGCTCCAAAATGCTATATAATTGTGAGGCCAGGATTCACTTCAAGATAATAAGTCATATTAGCCAGTAAACTGGCGTCATTAAGCCCCACTCCTTGTCAATCACCAGTGTGATCTCAGGTGTTAAAGGGGTGGGCGGAACTTGATGGCAACATCATGTTCCGCCCATTCCTAGTAACTCTAGGGATTACACGGGTGAATTTTTGGGTGTCGGGCCATGCGGGAGATTTGCCGGCTCTCTCGGGATACCGGGAGAACGGCCCAAATTTCTGGAGTCTCCCGGATATTCCGGGAGAGTCGGCAACCCTGTTTTAAAGTAGTTATTAATATATTTATCTTAACTGGAATCATACATTTTAGGAATCAAAGACCAGAATCATACTGGAATCCTGGTCACCAAATGCGGGCGTTTTTCACTCAGAAAGTAAAAAGAAGCATTGTGTTATACCAGATTTAATGACTGTTAATGCAGAAGAGCCAGTGCAAATAAAAACATGCTATGGAGAATTACTGGATATGGATAAGGAGAGTTGCTGTTGTTTACAAGAGTTATATTGTTTGCAAATTACTGTTCTAGTTTGATGACCTGTTTCCTTACTGACTGTTGAGGAAAATGTTCAGTTGATAGAAAAGACACATGTATATCAGGCTAGCCAGTGTGGGCCACGTGTCTGGACTTTGTCTTTTGCTAACAAAAATAAGCAAAGTCTTAACTAAGATCCCCTAGGTAAAGTCACTTTAGCTCCATTTTCTTAAATGACCAAATTGCCAAAGGGGACCAGTAAATAGTTTTCTATGCAGACACATGATAAAAAAAATAGGCCTGATTTTTCATGCTAATGTTATTCATTTTATTAATTAAATTACATTCAGGGCAGTCCATGACACAGTCTCAGTGTACAAAGTCCCAAAGGTTTCCATTTTTGAAAGTGTAAAATATACACTTTAGTAACCTTGGAGCTGGTAGCATGTACTGTATATAACATCCAGTACACATTTTGTGCCATCTCAATTTGATAAATATAGGAAGTACAATTAAAATAATCTGCACAGTGAGAACTGACTGATGTGTGCACTATACATATCCTAATGTGTTACAGTGAATATGGTGTGCACTATACATATCCTAATGTGTTACAGTAAATATAGTGTGCACTATACATATCCTAATGTGTTATAGTGAAGTCTTAGGAGGAAACACTTTTGGGCCTGATCCAGATCAGGACGGACACACAATGGTTTAGCATAAATACAGAAAGTTTATGGGCAAAAATTTGCACCAGTAAGGTGGCTAAGTCCCAGAAGCTGATGACAGCTGAGTATCCATAGCTATATGAGACCAGTAGCATCTAAACCTGAAGTTATGAAAATCTTTATTATACATTGTGTTTTCACAAACATTTTTTCCTCACTTAATTTAATACTAGTTTTTTTATATTTCAAATGGTAATTAAGTTTTTGCACAAAGCATAAATCCCACATGTTGGAGCCGTGACTGACTGTACCAAACCCCTTTTACCAATACCAACACCCCTAAATCCCCCCGCGAGGAAATAAAACACAGACACAAGGTTTTTGGGACCTAAATAAAATGTATTAAATAATTCATTTTAATTTTATTCTTTATTAACTTTAACTAGCCTAACCTTGATGGGGGCCAAATATAAAGCAGTTTCAGAAAATATTTAAAATATATATATTATAACGAAGAATAACCAAACCATCTCCTTGACCACATAACCTTATGCGCTTTCCTCCTCAAATAAAACATGCGCATCAGAGACCGTCCACGCCAAACGAGTCCCACTCAGATCGCTCCTTAAACCATATACGGCTGAGACCTTAAAACGTTCTTTAGAGCCGTCCCGGCTCATCCAACGTTCTTTAGAGCCGTCCCGGCTCATCCACCACCTGTACCAATAAAAGAAAAATACACAACATTAACCATAAACAGATCAAAACACGAGAAGAAACTGCTTTACCACCAAGACTAACACCTAAATCGAGGGAGGGTGGGAGGGGAATTTACAAACCGAAGGGCAAGGCCACGCCCCCAGCATCTTCTTTAAAGAGCACGGGAAACCCAAGACCCACCCTTCTACCTGTACCTACCAATAGACATACCGTTCATGAGTGGTACCACTCAGTCACGGCCCCCCAGTGGGTTTAACCTACTTCAGGTTATATTTTTTAACTCTATGTTCCCCTAACCACCATTCTGCATAACAGGGAACTAACCTGAATGTGTCTGAATGTGCCCATTTATACCGATCCAGAGATTAATTTTCATTCATGTCTGGATCTCTCTTAAACCTCCCAATATTTAGAAAGGGAGGGGGATGGGAGGTTTAATATTGGGAATTTAGGCTGGTATGTACAGGAAATAGAATAAATAAATGTTACTAGAGCTTCAAACATGAACCTAGAGTATAATCCTCAGCAATCTGCAAGGTTTATCCTTGTGGTCTGAATTATGCGTGGGTGTGGGTCCCCACATAGAAAATCAGAATTTCGAAAATTCTGATTTTTCAAACTGGCTGGGATTTCGACTGCATATGCCTTGAGGAGGCATTGCAATCGTGCTCTGAAAACTTTGTGAAAATAGTCCCCCACTATACTACTAATATTCCTAATTCTTACCCTAACCCTCTCCTCTCACAACCCTAACCCTAACCCCCCCCCTTCCTGGCAGCCTGACTCTATCCCTCCCTTACTTGCAGCCTGACCCTACCCCACCATCTCCCGCAGACTGACCCTAAACCTCCCTCCCCTGCAGCCTGACCCTAACCCTCCATCTACCGCAGCCTGACCCTCACCCTCCCTCCCCTGCAACCTGACCCTAACCCTCCCTCCCCTACAGCCTGACACTAACCCTCCCTCCACTACAGCCTAACCCTCGCTACCCTGCACAGATAGTTTACTCACCTGTCCCTGGTCCAGCGAAACAGCGGCGGAGGTGCGGTGGAGGGATATCGCTAATTGCAAAAGTGAATGGGTGAAGTATGCCGAATGACATACTCACCCATTCACATGTTCTAACCGGAAATTGTAACCGCCCTCTCATTACCCTAACCCTCCCTTCTCCGCAGCCTGACCATAACCCTCCCTTCCTGACAGAGAAGTTACTCACCTTTTCCTAGGTCCGGCGACAGTGGCAGGGAAGTGGTGGCGGAGTGATATCATCGGTGGCAGTAATTCTGAAGGAGAATGGGTGAAGTATGCCGAATGGCATATTCACCCATTCTGGAAAAAAAAGTAGAAACTGGTAAGTATTCAAAATAGGGACATCCGAAAACAAACTTTCGGACGTCCCTATTTCGCAAATGAGAATTTCTTACCGGAGAATGCAAAGCATCCAATCAGTTGATTAAATAATGGTCACAGTACTGATATCCAGCATTTTACACAGCGGCAGGATATACCATTAAGGGGATCTACCACCCCTACATATCAGATCTGCAAAACTATAAAGATAAACAGTAAATCTAGGACTGCTAAATCTACCGTGTGGATAGGGAATAGTAAAACCAGTTACACAGAAGCACTATATACACAAAAGACTTAAAGAGCCTTAACCTAATACAGGTGAACGGCAGTAGGTACCATAAATCCAGATAACACATATAAAACACATATAAGTTCAGTTATGTGCATTCCATCCCGTTACATGTGGAGAAAAAAACAAGAAAAAAGGATCTAGTGCCAGATCCAGACCTACGTTTCCATTACGTTTCAAGGCGTAGCCTATTTATGCGTAGCGTATTTACTATGCCCTCCCCTAGGCACTCCCCACGGCGTACATACTTTTGCCGTTTTAGACTTTCCAAACCCTACCTTAACTTTTCAAAGCGTAACTACTGATGTACGTAAAGGCTTCACGTATGTAAGCGCCTAAGCACACCCATACTGTATGATTTAAATGCCTCACCCCGCCACTAAAGCGAAATTCCGCGTGACGTATGGCTGGCACGCCCCTTGTTCGTAGTTACGCTGTTGATATGAGGCTGGTACATACGATCAGAGTTACGTAGAATAACATCTGCTGCGCACATGCACAGTATATACAAAACAGCGTTTTTATGTCACCGGCTAGGGTATATACGCTAACGTACTTAGGTCTGGATCAACCCCATAATGCCCATGTGTTTATTAAACATCTTAAACACAAAGATCAGTATATAAAACATGAACATAATAAAATCTATATAAAGAACTGCCTCCCTGCACTCTTCCTTTCCCCGCAACTTATTATCCCAGTTGTAATATGTGATTGTCTGGATCTGTGGTAGCTCTTTTTCGTTGGTATATAGCCAGGTCTGGGAAAAGATTCTGTCAGGTGGAGAAAGGTCCATGGCAGTTTTTAAGCTCAGCCCTGACACATTTCAAGCCTGCCACGGCTATTTTTGAAAGTCCCTTTGCGCATATGCAGAGGATCTCCTGGCTTACAGAATTCCCATCCCCTCTGCTTGCCAAAACTACAAAGGGTGGGTGGGGGGACCATTTAAATGTGATCTGCATGGGAGAATTAAGGTTGGTTTTAGTGCAACTGCTGCAAAATTCGCACATGAGAGGGGAATGACAGGGGAGATCTTCTTACATGCAGACTATGAGACGGCCGTACATACAGAACACATATGGAGGTCTGGAACAGGTTCTTGATAACTAAACCTCTTCTGTATAGGCATGTCCAGTATCTATACTTTCACAAGGGAGTGGAAGGGTTGCTGGGTTCTACACAGAAAATCAGCCTCTGAGAGGGGAACCGGGCCACCCACCATGTGTATGAGGTTGGCGGTATTTTGAATAGTAATCATACAGTAAGGGCATTCCAAAGTCTTCCAAACCTCTTGATTAGTGCTGACTGGCAGAAGCTCTATCTACAGATCCTACTCTTATGATCCAGAATAAAGAGCTGCTATTGGTGTCACTGTGTGCATTGAGGACCTCATTGGTGCTGGGAAGAGGCTCACTATATCGCTAATTTTCAAGGAACCAACCTCACACCCTGTTCTCTGCTATTTGGGTCTTTGGACCACGTTGGATGTTACCCTATTGTTGCTAGTTGTGAAGGGGCCCCCATAACAGTTTAGAAAAAAAGAAAATAATGGCCCAGATCCAGAACAACGCTTGTGAGCGAATTTACGCGTGGCGGAGATGTAAAATTGCCTTTTGGTAAGTACTGCGCATGCGCACCATAGGAAATACCCTCAGTAGCGTAACGTAATTGTGAACGTATGGCCCATTCACGTATTTGTCACGTAAATACTTACGTGTGGGCATGCCAATTTTACGTGAGTTTAAAATACGTCTGAATTACCTGAAGTAGGCAGGGGTTTGTATTTAAAGTGTACAGTATGGGCGTGCTTAGCTGAGTAAATTCGTGTTGCCCATACGTACGTGTGCGGTTACGTTGGCAAAAGTTAAGGTAGGGTTTGGAAAGCGTATCTTGACAAAATACGTACATTCAAGGGGTGTGCCTAGGGGAGCGTATAGAATATACGCACACGAAAATACGCTACGCGAATAAATGTACGGCATACGTAGTTTTGGATCTACCCCAATGCCACTAAGTGCAATAAAGTAAAGTGGCATTCAGTGAAAAGCAGCTGAGAAAAAGAGAGTCTTGTCCACCCTCTTATAATTGTATAAATAAATAAGAAAATCCAAAGAAACACATCACTGTTAATGAAAATAATGGCAATATCCCAATATAATAAAGATAGATGTGGATAGTCCTAGGTCGCGCTATTATAGTATCTATCAAACAAACAAATAAATAAAAAATATATAAAATATATGTTAGTTCATTTAAAGTTCATCAAAAGTCCAGTAGTATAATCTAATTGACTGGTGTAGCAACTAGTAAAATAGGCAGTTGTCCTGGTGTATCCTTATCTCTTCCTCGAAGTGGTACCGTATAAAGAAGAAGAGAAAGGTGAAATATCAAGCATGTCAGGTGCCGTCCGCCACTATGGATAAACAGGAACTGTGCAAAGGCGCCCGGGCAACGCAGATGTAAAACAGTCCAAAGTTCATGCAAGCACTCCTGATGGTGTCCGTCTCGTCTCATCCGAACCTGGTCACCTCTGACACGTTTCAAGGACATAATCCTCTTTCTCAAAGTGACCACTTTGACACATTTGATATACCACCTTTCCACACCAGTCAATTGTATTATACTATTGGACTTTTGATGAACTTTAAATATATATTTTATATATTTTTATATATTTTTTTATTTCATTCTTTGTTTGTTTGATAGCACAGCGCCCAACAGAGATACTAATTTTCATTACTATATGTTTCCTTGGTTGCTTTGCATGTCTCCACCTGGCATGTAATCAGCTCATAAAATAAAAAGAATAAAAGGTAAAGAATAAGTGCTGCACAGACTCCTGTGGGTGTTGGTAATGTAGCTCTGTGTCTTCAAATAATAAATAAAATAATAAATAAATTAATTTAACCAAACGTGTATTAAATAAAATAAAAAGTCCACTACGTATTGATGGAAGAAGTCCATAGTAATAATCTTATAATCCTCAACTTCTTCTATGAGTTGTCCCCTCCAGGGCAAAGAAACATGTGGGTATCAAACAGAAGAACAATAGAGAATTAATAAAAGTCTATACAAATTTATTAACACATATAAAAATTACAAAATAAAAAAGTTCTCCACTTGATATCAAAACTGCCCTCTCAAGACGGATAAAACAGATTCAATACCGCATATTGGAGTTCCAAGCAAGTGGTGAGACGAACTGAGTCGATGGTAACAGGTCCAGGGATCTCCAAAGCTCCAGAATCGCCTTCCTCCCCGTCTGGTGTCCTCCTTCCATGGGAACTGCCGTAGGTGCTGCCGTCTAATGCGTTTTGGGCACGATCCGCCCTTTCTCAAAGACGTTTGATGTCTGGTTCTCCAGCGTCTAGCCTGCTTTTTGGATTGTGTGCCTAGTGCTCTCTTGAGCTTCTGTTTGTTACTTCCCTCTATTACTAAACTAAGTTCTGTATGGATGTGTTCTCCTGATTTGCTATAGTGACTGCTTTAACCTGATTGATTGGTACCTTTCTTTTCATAGTCCAAATAATAATGAAAATGTTAAGAAACTCTTATGCACCGTGTTCTGTATGCACACAGGAGGAAAAGGCCATTCAAAAGTGTGTGGGAGCTGCACAAGGAGTGGACTGAAGCTGGAGTTAGTGCATCAAGAGCCACCACACACAGACGGATCCTGGACATGGGCTTCAAATGTCGTATTCCTCTTGTCAATCCACTCAACAACATTAGAACATTAGAAGCATTAGAACAACTTTAGAAGCATCTTACCTGGGCTAAACCAAGGTCCCAGAGTCTGGCGGAAGAATGGAGAGGCACACAATCCAAGATGCTTGAAGTACAGTGTGAAGTTTTCATAACACCTCAGCAATGCCACAGGCTGATAGCATCCATGCCACGCCACATTGAGGCACTAATTTGTGCAAAAGGGGCCCAAACCAAGTACTGAGTACATATGCATGATTATACTGACATTTCTGTATTTAAAAACCTTTTTTTTTTTTTTTCATGTAACATTCTAATTTTGCGAAATTTAGCTTTTGGGGTTCTTCTAAGCTGTAAGCCATAATCATCAAAATTAAAACCAATAAAGGCTTGAAATATCTCACTTTGCATGTAATGAGTCTATATAATATATTGGTTTCACTTTTTAAGTTGAATTACTAAAATAAATGAACTTTTCAACGATATTCTAATTTTTTGAGTTTTAACTGTATAAGACCAGCATATATAGCCAATTAAACAGTGATAGTTGACATTAATATTGTATAATTATAATATTATGGGAATTCAATATAAATAAGTCTCTGTAGATATATTAAATCAGCTATAGGATCCAAGAAATGTTCTTAGAAACATAGGAGTCCCATTTATAGGAAGGATAAGGCAATGATGTTATAGTCTGTGTAACAGAACACAAGCTTAATGATATGATAAGCTAAAAAATAGTGGAGCAGGAGAGCCAGTGGTAGAAGCTCTCTATCGGTACGGCTTGCATAGCAAAAAGACTTCTCAAAGGCCATTGCCACAATTGGCAATGGATGCAATATATCAGATTTTCCGTAGTAGTCAAGTAGTAGTCAAGCTATGTAAAGATCAACAATTATTTTGCATTGGCTTGAATGTTGCAATTAGCTGATGCTTTTTTCCTAGACTTAAGACTTTTTCAAAGATAGGTTTAATCTACTGTTCAGTTACTTATTTCAAAACAGGTGAATATTATATTGGGGTAATTGCTATTATATTGATTAGCAGCATGTGTTTCTTTGGCCCTAATAACAGTTCAAGCTTCAGAGCCACAAAAATGTAAGTCCACCACTGCCACCACAGATGCCACCATCACAAATGCTTTCTTTTAGAAGTAGACAGCAGAAAATTGATTTTCGATGTCTCTATTTCGAAAAGGCAGCCTTTTTCAATTTTTTTTTAGAATAGGTAAGTTGCCGATCTACATAATTACCCATGAATTTTTCGCTGCTTCTGTTATTTTCAATCCCTGATGAAGTCAGGAAGCGGCTTGTTAACGTCTCTCCATGCAACAGTAGATTGGCTTTCCGGGTGATGGAGCTGACTGCATCACAGGACCACAACAACATGTAGCAGATCTTAGAGAATTTCTACAGATAAACTAAGATTTTAATTATCCTTGTGGTATGCATTTATTTTTAAAGTATTTGAAGTAAAGTTTTTTAAAAATGATAATGCACTATGTGGTGTGATGTTTATTGTATTAACATGTGATTGATGAACATCAAGGAGGCAGTAGAGATTCCTACAGGTTTATACTGGGAGAGCATGGTATGCATTTATCACTATAGAATAAATACATATTAATATAGACTTACGCTAACAAGTCACAATCTCTCTGTTCTATGTAACTTTATGTTGGACAAGTTCTACCACACTATATATCCTAGGTCCAACTAGGACTTATCATAGGTTATACCCATATACATAGGTGTATCTATGGCATTCATCCTGCTCCCAAGTCCACATATCAGGTTTGGCAGGGGAAGGGGGGCCCATTCGGCATCTATTTCTTCCCTCCAAGATCTCCTGGAAAAAAGAAATAGATGCCAAATGAGTCCCTCTTCCCCTGCGGTGGGACTGTCCAGATTTGTGGACTGGAAAAGGGGCAGGACTTAAAGCTGCCATTAGGCCCCACCCCTTTTGAGGTCCGGGAATCAGGGCAGTCCTGTCTCAGGGTAAAGGGGAGGGGGGGCCCCTGCACATGGGCCCGCTCACTTCTTAAAATGCCCCTGCCCATTTATATCAATATACTACACTATATTATTATTTTTTTTATATATATATAATTTTTCCGACTTTTCTTCCCTTGCCTTACGGTGGAGTAACAATCATAGATAATCTACCACTTAGAGACTTTGAATGTGATTCAAAAATCACTACTTCTGGGCTTTGTTCGGGTGCTTTTTTCCATAAAACACTTCCTCCTTTAAACTTGTTTAGGGCTTGGTACATTAGCAAGCCCGCACAGCAAAAAATAGCAGCTCCTGTTAAACCAGATGTGAACAAACCTGTTCCTTTTGGATTTACAGTATCTTTTTGGATTAATATTCATTTATTAATATATATATACAATATATATATGGAAGATATAATGGAAATTGCTCAAATCAACTTATAAGTTAATATAGAGCAGGTGCCTTTACACAAATACAAAAATGCACCCCAGCACTCTAGCAGTTAACCAGCAATAAAACGTAACCTTTTATCTTTAAAATAAAAGTCACTTATAAATTGATTTGAGCAACCTCCATTTTGTTTGTTTTAAAGCTTGTCTGGGATAGCAGATGACAGGAGTGCTGTCTCAGAGTAGCTGTTTTGGAGAATTGGGGACCTCTGCCGGGGGTGAGCTCTCAAGTAAAAAATACATGATATATGACCCAAAGTTGGGACAGAGAAGTCTTATAAGTGGTTGGTGGCTTATCATATATCTGCAGATGTATACAGATATATCTGCAGATGTATGCAACAAATTCTCTGACTTTTATTCTAAAGACAGAGGGTTATGTTTTGTTGCTGGTTAATGGCAAGAGTGCTGGGGTGGCTTTTTTGTATTTGTGTAAATTCCCCATGCCTTGCAGCACCTGCTCTACTCT
>WWET01000225.1:635057-682274 GCA_011038615.1 Limnodynastes dumerilii
TACACACTGTTACGCCAGCTGAAGTTAGGGTAGCCTTCAGCCGGCATAACAGTGTGTAATTACGCCGGCCACAGGGGGGAGTGTCGGTGGGAGTGCATGTCGATAAACTGTGCGTTAGTACGCAAAGCACATCGGCGTAGGTCTGGATCAGGCCCTATGTCTCTAACATTCATCCTTATGCACTGCAGTGGGAGGCCTGGATATCAGCGGTGTGGAGGGACCTATTTTCAGATGGAGGCCTGGGACTGTAGTCCCATTAGCCCCATTATTAATCTGGCCCTGAGTGGAAGTAGTGGGAGGTGGAAATTTTGATTCTAGGGAAGTCAATTGTGGGAGTAAAGAAGGCGGCAAAGTCAATGAAACTGATAGATGGTTAAAGGAAATTGAAGCCGTGCAAAGAGGTGAGGGGGTTGAATCTTTGGGGTGCTATGAAAGACTTGAAGGAGAGAGCAGAGTTAGCAGAAAAGAGGGTGAATTTGAAGTGAAGAAAATCTTCAAGGGATTGAGATTTCTTCCAGCAGTGTTCGGCAATTCAAAAGCACTTATTATGAAAATGTGTATATTTGGAATGCCAAGATGTCAGGACAGGCAGAGTAAAGGACAGTAAGGAGGGTGAGGTTATAGAGGAAGGTTGCTAAGGGCAGGAAAATTTAAGTAGGAGGAGAGGAGAGTTTAAAGGGAGATTGGGAGGACTGTAGTTTAAAGGGTGTTAAGATAACATCAACTGCTCAGTGTGTTTGGGTGGGGGAGGGGGGGTAGTAAGGGGAGATAAGGAGAGGGGGAAGGAGAGGAAATAGTGGTCCATAATTGAGAATGGAGATATGTAAAAGTCAGAAAGAGAGTAGAAGTGGGAGGACATAATATCAAGGGAGTGACCAACATAATGCAGTTGAAAAAGAGGTTATTTGAGATAGACCATGATTCAAGGAGAGAGCGAAAAGATTGAGGGAACCTGAGTCAGAATTATTGTCAATGGGGATGTTAAAATCACCCAGGATAATGGAGGGGAGATCAGAGGAAAGGAAGTAAAGGAGCAAGGTCACAGAGTTTCAAGGACTTAGGAGGTAGGGCCAAGGGGGTTGATAAAAAGAAAAGTTAGAAACATAGAAAGTGACGGCAGATAAGAGCCACATGGCCCAGTTTCCAGTCTGCCCAGTTTCCATGTGTATTGAGAACACTAAATTCTGCAGAAGCAGATCACAGCAACAGACTAGGGAATAAACATCCTACAGAAATATATAGACATGGCATTAGATTTAGGATTATGGGCCGGATCCAGATCTACGGGCGCCCAAGATCATAACGGCTGGCATTGTAGCCTTCATGGCAGAGATATGACATGCGTAATAGTGGGGAAAGCCCCCTTTTCAAGAGCCGGAGTTGTAAAAAGGTTGTGTGCATGCACGTGAGTACGAGCTGGAGGTAATTCCCTTTTCGGCCGTTACCCAGGATCGGCTTCTATAAGCCTAGTCCATAGAAATAACTGATCTACTTACACAAAATACATCATAACTGTAGAAACTCTAAGGTGCTGACAACAAGCACCCAAAGATTGCCAGAATGATGGGAGACTTAGATACAATTTATCCTAATGAGTGCCTTAAATCAGTCTGAGAATCACAAGACACAGTTGCCTGTCCTGACCTTATGTCACCTTTGTGACACTTGTTTACTACCAATTTTACATTGAGTGCAATGCATATTTGCTTCTTGGAATATTTTGCACTTTGTACATTAACCTTGTTGTGTTGCATTTGGTATGGTCAACTTGAGGACTGTGCCGTCCCTTCCACATTTGAAAACTCTCTGTTCCAAAATTGGATGGAGTATGTGGATACAGTAGACACTGCAGGCTCTGGGCAGTATACTTGCAAGCCAGTACTGTGGTGCTGGATTTTGGGACAGAGAGTTCAGTCTGGCTCTCCATGTGCCAAGAGAAGAAAATCAATTTCAAGCACTAGAACACAAGGGCGCTGGAGCAGAATGCTGCTAAATTCCACCAGCTGCTCTTCCACTTCCCCAGTGCCTTCATACACAGACATGCAGTGACCTGATTAACCCTTTAATAACTGCACAAGTCCCAATGCGTCTTTAAAAAAAATGTTAAGACAATCCAGGTGTGCTACTAGGATTAATTAACAGCACACAGCATCCTAGCTCCCTAGACATACATGCAGGTTTTGTCATTTTGGGTCATAAAAGGATTGAACCACTTACAAATTCTGCCACACACAGAGCAATCTCACTATGTAATTTCTGATTGTTTACAGATCGAATTTCCAGTTCTTAGACAGCAATACTTATCTATTGCATGGTCTTAATCAAGGTCAGTTGTACTATTATTTTTACTAAATCAAATAACAATTACATACATCATTCATATCATACAACAAGAATATAGGGCTAAATTCACAGCCCAGGACATATTGCACATACGTCCTTAAATTACAGATAATAGCTAGTAGTAACTATTTTACGTAATCTACGCATCGTTTTGTTACGTAGATTGCGTATATGCGGTCTTTAAGACAGCATCAGGAGTAGGAGGATAATTCCTGTCTTATTTTATCAATCTTGGACCTGAGAGATTGAAAATCATTTATTCCTGGGCAAAACCATGTTGATTTCAGGGGAGTCAAACAGTGCAAACAGTATTAGAGTTGAGAGGTGGCGTTTCCTATCCCAAGTATAAATAACAGTGTAAAAGTAAAGCTGGTCACTATCTGTGTGCAATAAGCAATTCAAAGATATATCCCTGCATCCAAAGAATACAATTAACTTGACTCCCCTTGCAATCAACATGGTTTGGCCAGGATTAACTTTCCTCTCTTATTTTGAAGCCCCCGAATCAGATCTCATGTCCTTAAAGTGCATTGTAAGATCTTGGGCATTGATGTAGGTTGGTGGATTATGCACAGGAGGGTTCAGTATGGAATTAAATGTACGAAAGAGGTGTTTGGGGTTAGAAAACTGAGTAGAAATTAAAGCTTGAAAGTAAGATTGTTTGGCATTATCCAGGGCAGTGATAAGTGTGATAAGTGTTTGTATAAGTCATCAGGCAGATGAGATTTGAGCCAACGAGAGTTTTTTAAGGTTATGTGTGTCATTGGTGTGCCACGGCTGACGTTTGAGTTGCCGTGGTACACGAGGGGTAGCTGGAGCGACTTTATCAAGGATGTCTGCTAGGATTTGGTTTAGGTCAGAAACTGCTACATCAGGAGAGTGGAAATTAGGGACGGGAGATAGAAGTTGTTGCACAGATTAAGAAAGTTGGTTAAAATTAATGGCATTAAGATTTCTATGGGTGTGAGAAGGTGTTGCAGAATTATAGAGTATAGAGTTAGATTTAGTGTGGTAGAGTTTGCATGTGATAAGGTGATGGGCCGAGAGAGGGTGTGGAGAACTATTGAGATCAGCGACAGAGCTTAGAGAATACAAGATCAATGCAGTTACCATCTTTATGTGTAGAAGAATCAATCCATTAGGAGAGGCCAAGAGACAAGGTAAGAGAGAAAAGCTTAGAGGCAATAGGAGAAGGAGGATCGTTAATGGCAATGTTGAAATCGCCCAGGATAATGATTAGTAAGTTAAAGGATGAGATATTGTAATATATATGGGTGTCCTTCATGGTGCCTGTGATTTGCACCTTAATTTGCTCCTCACCACGGATGGAGAGCAGCTCCCGCACGTCCTCATTCCTCCAGTGAGCCATGGTGTGTGCTGGGGCGGTGGCAGCTTAAAAATGACATAAATCCCCAGTGCTGTTTGCCATCTAAAAAGTTTACTTTGTGAGAGACCCGGGTTGCAAAATTACTCTGGACATTTCACGTTGCCACCTTACCCCTGTAGGAGCCCCTTTATAAGTGTCAGCCTCCTTTTGTGCCCCCATTATAAGTACCAGCCTTGTTGTTTTGTGCCCCCTTTATAAGTGCCAGTCTCCTTTTGTGCCCCCTTTATAAGTGCCAGTCTCCTTTTGTGCCCCCTTTATAAGTGCCAGCCACCTTTTGTGTCCCCTTTACAAGTGCCAGTCTCCTTTTATGCTTCCTTTGTAAGTGCCAGTCTCCTTTTATGCTTCCTTTGTAAGTGCCAGTCTCCTTTGTGCCCCCATACTAAAAACTTTTTTAGAAAGTTTATTTTAAGGTAAAGTTACTTACCTTACTATCTTCTCCCTCTCGCACCTTCTTCTGCGGCTCTCACAGGCGCTGGCCGCATCTCATCATTGAGATGAGCAATACTGGGAATGCAGGGCTCCTACAGGAGCCCTGTAGGACCAAATCTATTTCCATAAATAACTACAGGGCTGCCCTGTATACCCAGTACTATTCCTCTCAATGATGTGAGACGCCTGTGAGAGCCGTGGAAGAAGGAGTGAGGGGGAGAAGATAGTAATGTAAGTAATTTTACCTTAAAAAAAACTTTCTAAAAAAAAGTTTTTTGTATGGGGACACAAAAGGATGCTGGCACTTATAAATGGGACACAAAAGGATGCTGGCACTTATAAATGGGACACAAAAGGATGCTGGCACTTATAAGGGGGGCACTCACAAAATATTGTGCAAGTAGGAAAAAGGTTTCAAATTCATTTCCGCCACTCTCATTGCAACATGGATTCGCTCGGGTCTACACTTGCACCTGTTTTGACTTTACTATCAAGCTCTTGACCAAGACCCTTGTCTATTTAAAATCTACAATCATAAAATACTTGCTTAAAAAGTTATTTTTTGTCCAATGGACATCCCCTGCATGGAACAGAGGTAGGACAATGTATACAAATTAAGTTCAAGTACAGTAAGTGGGGATATGTGTAAATTGCATCACTTAGTAGACAATATGGAAAACATTTAGGGGCTGATCCAGAGCTGACAGTAACAGCAAAAACAGGAGCAAATCTGCACCTGGGCAAAACCTTGTTGTTCTATCTCGCTGAAGCATGTGCAATCCTTCTTACCAGTCCATCCAATTTCATGTTATTATTGTAACTGACATTATTTGCCTCTCACCTCTTACTATGCCAGGATTTGCTCATTTATCCCATACTCTATCTAATTTATTTATTTATTACCAGGTTTGAATATAGGGCTAGCAGATTATGTAGTGCTTTATGGAGAATATTTTACATTCAGTCGCTGCCCCATTGGAGCTAAATCATATGTACATACGCACACGCAGACACAGACTTTAGTGTTAACTCATGCAGACATGGAGAGAACATACAAACTCCACACAGATCTAGTCAGGGAATGGAACTCATGACAGCAGCGCCCCTCCAATACTCCTCATACCTTCTTGCCCTGTTTCTCCTCACCCTCTCCCTATGCCTCTCATAACAATCCCTTGAGGTTACTTAAGGGACTGCTACTTACTTACACATACATACATACATACATACATACATACATACACAGAATAGGGTTAATTTAGTCAGCAGTCAATTAACCTACTAGCATGTTTTTGACATATGGGAGGAAACCAGAGTACCTGAAGAAACCCACACAGACACTGCAGAACATACAAACTCCACATAGATAAGGCCTAGTCCGGGAATCAAACTCGTGACCTCAGCGCTGTGAGACACAAGTGTTATTCACTGAACTCCGCTTTCCTCTAAAAGTTTCTCTTAATCTTTCTTCCCAATCACCCAATCGCTCATAATTTCTTTAGTATCTTCTCCTCTCTCCTGTCTTTCTCTTTTGTATGTAATTTTCCCCATCAGTCCCACCTCTTCTCTCCCTCTGTCTCCATCCTTCTGACATTTACTATCTCTTTAGGTTTGTTATCTCCACTAGTCCACTTCCCCACCATCAATAACAACCCTTGTTCTCCCCATGCATAAGTAACCTTCCCTTCTCAACTTGCACCCAGTCACTTGAGGACTTTTCCCTTGTGCTTCAAGTATGTCTTTGTCTCCTGCATAGGAAGACAAAGATTACTTAGAATGTCTGATTTCTGAAATAGGGACATCTGAAAGTGCCTTTTTGGATGTCCCTATTTCGAATACCCATTCAGTTCAGAATTTATTTTTCAGAATGGGTGAGTATGCTGATTGGAAACGCTGCTGCTACCGCCGCTACCGCAGGACCCGGACCACGGGAAAGCCAGGCTTTCCTTTCCGAACACCGCGTTCGGTGCCCCATGGATCGATTTCTATGCCTCATCGAGCCATATGCAATCGAAATCCCAGCCAGTTCGAAACTGGCTGGGAGAAAACGGCCCTATCGAAATAGGGCAATTCTTTCCGGGGACCCACACCTGTAAATAAATGTATATTTTATATGCATTTATACAAGTGTGTTTACCCTGAAGTTGTCAGAGGTTTCCTAGAAAGACCGAAATGCAATCAAAACAAGGGGAAAATTCGAAGTTAGGTTCTGGTCATTGGAACATTGCTATACTATATATTACCCAAGATAATCTCATAAACAGGAGGATAACTATAGTGGGTGCAGTTCTGGGGAGAGAGTATCCTGTATATTATTGTTGATAACCAGAGAGGGAATTTACAGAAACACATAATAAAACCATAACATTTCATTATCTACAACTACAAAGAACTGATGTTTTAACCATGGTAAAATAAAGATATTTAAAATGTACATATGTGACCACACACACAGATATTGCAAACAGTCTGAGAATTCAAATAGCAGTTATATCAAAACAATAGGTAAAGATCTTACTCCCCCTAATTGTCCTAACATTGGGGCAGATCCAGAACAACGCTTCTGTGCGAATTTACGCTTGGCGGACACGTAAAATCGCGATTTTGTATGTACTGCGTGCGCACGACAGATGAGACGCTACGTTACATAACGTAACTCTGAGCGTATGGGCCATTCATGTATTAGTTGCGTAAATTCGTACATGTGGGCGTGCCAATTTCACGTGTGCCAAAACTATGTCTAAAATACGCAATGTAGGCAGGGTTTTTATTTAAATTGTACAGTATGGGCGTGCTTATCTGCATAAGTCTGTGTTGCCCATCCGTACGTGTGCGGACAACAGCGGTTACGAGGCCAAAAGTTAAGGTAGGGTTTGAAAAGCGGAAATCGGCCAAAATACGTACATTCAAGGGGTGTGCCTAGGGTAGTGTATAGAAGGTAAGCGCGCATAAATACACTACGCTAGTAAACGGATTGCAAGCAGAGTTCTGGATCTACCCCATTATCCTTCATTATAGGACTCTGTATCAGTGCTCCTCAACCAGTGTGCTGTGGCACACCAGTGTGCCACAGGATGTAGCCAAGTGTGTCGCGGTGCAGTGCCTCCAACAGGAGAAAAAGCACTGAAAGATCTTGCCTTAAGGAAATAAGGGGAAACTGGGGAGTCTGCAGACACATGAATGGATAATACTAGAGTGCTGGAGTCACATGAGTGGTGATACAGGGGAGGCTGCAGACACATGAATGGAGAATACTAGAGAGCTGGAGACACATGATTGGTGATACTGGGGAGGCTGCAGACACATGAATGGAGAATACTGGAGAGCTGGAGACACATGATTGGTGATACTGGGGAGGCTGCAGACACATGAATGGGGACTACCAAGGAGGCTGGTGACACATGAATGGGTTCTACTGGGGAGGCTGCAGACACATAATGGGGCTACTGGGGAGGCTGAAGACACATGAATGGGGACTACTGGCTAACATAGTTAAATTAGTTATATAAATCCTGTTTTTTTTGTAAATTTAGCTTTTTGTGTGCCACGGAATTCTGGGAAGGGTTTAAGTGTGCCGAGGGTGAGAAAAGGTTGAGGAACACTGCTATATTATCTATATCAAAAAAAGCACTTTATCAGGCTAAAGTAAAAGCCTATTATAGGGATAAATTATGACTTGAACATATTTTGGAGGAATAAAGAGTTTTATAAAGGGTAATATAGAAAATTACAAAAGTACATTTACATTTTTCTTGATAAAAATATCCAGTATTAGGAAAAGCAAAATGAATCTATTATGCACTTATATAGCTCAATATTTCAGTTAGCAAAATATTTTTATTCCATTCTTGTCTTAAACAGTATGTTAGAATGTGTTATGGTCTGAAAAGCAAGACTATACCTCTTGCTGTATACACAAATAAAACTGCTTTATTGCCGTATAAGCAGACCCTCTGTATCTGTCTATGCTGACAGCAACTTTGCTTTGTCTCAAACATTGAGCAATTAGAATCAGCAATCTGATTATTGTTTTTTTTTTATTTTTTTAAACAAACGCTGACAATCAGCAATTTTCTTTTTGTTATATATATATTTAAAGAGGAGAAATAACATTAAACGGAAGGCACTCAAAAAAAAAATAGAAAAAACAACCATAAACTCTTAAGTATGCTTGGAATTATAAAATGTGTCCATTGTGGTAATTCTACTGCCAACACTGAAGTTTTAAGCATTAATATGCCTTCATTGCCGTTTTAATGTCTTAATATTGACTCAATGGCTCTTTGGGGTAATATCGTTTCCTCTGCTAGTGAAAAGGTGATGATGTCAGCATTCTGTGCACTGATTCATATGCAGGTTGATGAAGCTGAGTTATTTATGGGAAACCATTATATTTTCTATAAACATTAGTTCTCAATAAACAGAGACATTTAGCCGAGGGTTTATTTATTAAATAGGTACTGTACAGATGGTTCTGCCACACATGATGTGTTGCAGAGCGTATTACTCAGAAATAATCAGCTGTGTTATAGCTAGGCTAAATTAATAAGATGATAATGATGAAATTGATGCTTTTTGAGCTAGGCTTGGCAAATGGCTTTTGCATAAACAAACTGATAAATTTGAGAAGCAATTACTTGCTTGTCAAAGATAAAAACACAACAGGGCCCATTTATAGTTAGGTCCTATTTATTTTTAAAGATTGTACCAGATTTTATGTTTAATACACAGCAATTAAAAAATAATACTTAAATGAAGAATAATAAAAAGCAAAGTGGAAGTTGCTCGGTTCTCCTTGAAAAGCTGAAGATGCAAAGCATTTTGTTTTTGCCTGTTAACTTTTTTTTGTTAATTGCTAGAGTGCTCGGGCGATTTACATGACTTGTAATTTTCATAAACAGGCACATGATGGTAGCTACAATTGATACAATCAGTTGGGGAGTGTTCTTATAAATATTATTGCTCATTTTCATTATTCTCTGTATAGATAAATCTCCAATACTTAAATGGCAAAAAAATGGAAGATTGAAATCATCATGGAAAACAGGTGGAAAATATAAATATTATTTCATATAGAGGTGCATTAACCATCATAATGTTCTCAGTCAGTGTCTTAGGATCCTCATGTGAATTGTTAACAATTAGTTATCTGGATCAGCTACAAGAGAGAGTCTTTGCCACTGACACTTTTGTGTTTCCTAAACATTCCTAAATATTGTGCACAGTTGTTTGCACCTTTATGTTCTGATTAGCTAGGTTATCCTAACTCATAGGTGTACTTAGACATGGTTTCCTGTTGCTCAGAAACAACTGTATATATTAGTTTACTAGCTTTTCCTGGTGCCTGATAACCAATCAGGGATTAGTCCTTGTTGCTGTTCCCTTCTCTCATTGGTTTCTGCTGCTTCAAGCACCACCCCCTTGTGGGAAGAGTGAACACTCACAGCCCTTTCATTAGCCTGCCCCTGCACAGCTCATGCCTGAGAAAGGTAGATAGTGTGTGTGAGATGCATGTAAGCTGTGCATGAATATTTTATGTATCTGATTGGTTTGTTAAGTTTATATGAGTTATACAGATATGTTATGATATTTGTGTGTATGATACTTATATTTATTCCTCTGTTTGTGTTACATATATTATAAATTAATTTATTATATAGAAGAGGGCTATTTAAAAGTACTGCTAGAACCTTGTCTAAGATTTCAGCTGATACCTGCCACCTCTGTCTTTTATTGATTATATGCCTGTTCCTGTACCTGCAGTCCCCTGTTCCTACATCTAGTCAATTCATCTCTCTGTTCCCACATTGTTGTCCAAACTGTCTTGTTACTACACTGCAACCACCCATTCAGTTAGTGATGTAATCTGATCCCTCCTCCTCTCTACTATTGACTCCTCCCACATATTCTCTTCACACCCTCTTCCACCTATCCCCGTAGTTTCTTCTGTTCATTTTTTCTCTCCAGCTACCACTGTGCTGTTTAGACCCTCACACCACTTACTTTTACTCATTCCCAATTCTTCCTCACCCCATCTGTATTCTATAGTGCCCTGTGTCATAAAAAAATTTTTTTTGTATCCTTTCCTCTACAGTAGTTCCCCCTCAGAGCCAGCCCTAGCCAATGCAGAGCCCTAGGCAAAACTTAAGCTGGTACCCCCCTCCCCTCACCAATTTCAGTCCTAACTGCCCCAACATTGAATTATTCTTATTCACAATATATATAATATATTTGAATTAATGGGGAAGATCCAGGAAAACATTTCCTTGCGTATTTACGCCTGGCGGGGATGTAAAGACGTGATTTGGTATGTACTGAGCATATGTGCGACAGATGTTACGCTACGTAACACAATGTAACTCTGAGCGTAAGGGCCTTTCACGCATCAGCAGCGTAAGAACATTCAAGGGGGCGTGCCTGCCTTAAGAAAACCGAAATTACGCTTCGAAGGCGGGTTTTGGCATTTAAATAGTACAGTTAGGGCGTGTTTAGCGGCATAACTACGCACAGACGATACATTATAGAGTGAACAAGTGTAGTTACGCTGCCAAAAGTTAATGTAGGGTTTAGAAAGCGTAAAGTGGCCAAAGTACGTACATGCAGGGGGAGTGCCTGGGGGAGTGTATAGAAGGTACGCTCGCGTAAATACGCTACACTAGTAAACGGATTGCAAGCAGAGTTCTGAATCTACCCCAATAACCATCTTATATAAATAAATATTGCTATTTTGCCCCAAACACAGATCAAAATGAAAATATGAATTTACAAACCACACCAGCATAAAACAATAGGAAGTCACCCTGCCCCCCATTTATCAGCTTCCCTGTCAAGTCCACATATTCTTTGGACCATTTTAACTCCCCAAATGATATCCCCAATAACCTCATTATTTTCCTACTGTTCTCTTCAGCTCACCAAGTTCTCTCTAATTGCTCCTAAATAGACTAATTCCCTCATTCACTCCTATGCCTTTTAACACAACCTGTCCTCTATTCGGATACAAAGGGTGTTTGGAATAAATTCCCCACACTCAACCAGTGCTCAGTAGAGAATAGCACTATAATCAAAAGTGAGAAGTGATCATGTAACTGACTAAAGAAAAAAATATAAAAATATAGTACAAAGAAGAAACTCCGGCAGCAGCTCTGCGGGTGACTAGTCCCCTTGAAAAACAATATATAGAACAAAAGAGTTGCACTATGGATTTCCTTTAAGAAATTTATTAAAACAGTGACCAAATAAAATATAGATATTAATCTATAGGTATAACATGCACATATAGAAACATTCAAAAACAATATAAAATCTAATATAGTGCACAGCTGATAGGATGGGCATAAATATTCATATAGAACCTGTCGACAGGATTTCTTATCAATTGTTTGATGATATTTTGCCCTTAATATTCAGACCAACTGATCTCCTCTGTCTAGATACATATATACTGCAACACTGTATCTTTTGAACTTGCTGAATGAACCTTCAGTTCCATAATGTAGTCCTTTGTAGATATTGATACAATTTAACGGTCCTGAACTTGATACTTGTTATTAGCGCTTGTTCCATGAAACCATGGCCTCAAGTCCTGCCCCCTGGCTGGCAATACCAGTAAACTAGTGTTGCTAGGGCCAGGGAGGGACTCGAGGATGGAAATTTTGTCATTAAGTCCCACCCCCAACCATGTTAAACCCAAAAAGGGTAACCAATAGTCAATACCAATAGCCAAGGGGCGGGGCTTAATTACGTGATTTACATAAATTGTGTCATTAAGCCCTGCCCCCTGCATGCATCTATGGCTATCTATCCTCTACACACCTGACTTTCCCCCCTCCTCCCTCTGCTTCTATACACCTCCATTGTTTTTCCTTCCAAGCCCTCTCTCCAGTCCCTTACCTTCTTTCTTTAGTCATTGCTGGGACTCATACACACACGCATAAAGTACAGAATGTGGCGATGACATCACTGCTCAGCGCTACTGTACTATATCTGCCCCTGCTTGCTTGATCTGTCACTTCCCCTCCTCATAGCTACCTCTGCCTGTCAGAAATGCTGCTTGGGGGCATGCAGGCAGATCAGTAGCGCTGGATCTCTGTTGCTCTAAGTGACAGTGTAACTGAAATATACAGTCACACTGTCAGAAAGAAGAACTGGGCTCCAGCGCTACTGCTCTGTCTGCAAGACTGCAAGCAGGTATTTTTATCATGGGTCTGGCACCCCCCAGGAGACTTGTCATCCTAGGCAACCTGAATACTCCGCCAATGCCTAGGGACGGCCCTGCTCCCCCTCTATACTCTCTTCTTACCCCTTACGGTAATTACTTTGTAGTCTTTTCTTCTCGGCTTCTTTTTGACTTGTCTGCTTTCCATAATGGGTGTGGTTTGCTGCTATGATGGTCTGTTTTGCAACAGACCATCTTGCAGCAGTTGAATGGCACAGTCTCCATTCTCAAAATCGGGATGATGCGACTCCTGGAATTGTAAAGAGTTCTCTTCCAACAGCTGAGCCCTTTATCCTAACCTTAACCCTCCACTAACCCTAATCCTCCCTTTCTTACAGCCTAACCCGTCCCTTCAACCCTAACTTCCTTTTCTTGAGCCCTTACCTTAACATTCAACTTCTTTGAGCCATAACCCTCCATTTCCTGCAGCATAACCTTAACCTTTCCCTTAAGTCTTAACCCTAACCCTCCCTTCTTTCAGCGTAACCCTAATCTCAGCCCACCGAAGCCAGTCACTATTGGGAATGGGTCAAAATAGGTGTAATACTTAGACAGTAAAGAATGTATGCTTGAGCTAAATAGAACAACAGCTGCTACCAACCCCTAATGCTGGCAATACTTATATCAGGTAACTGAACAATATGCTTATGTTCTGGTGCAGAAAAGGTAGTGATTATGTACAGACCAAACAAATTGCATCATAATTGTAATAGAAAAATCACAATAGTATGTAGAACCACATAAGTGCAGTTACAACTCAATAGATTCAAATGATGTATAAACAATTGTAATCTGTCTCATTAAGTATACGGAGATCTGTCCCATTAAGTATATGGTATGTAAATTTTAAGTTACTTACTGTGATGTTGTCAAGTTCTTTCCCCTTGTTATATGTAGTGGTCGGGGTTTCCCAGCTCCTGCCATGCTTCCCCTTGGCATCTGCCCTGAAGGATGTGCTGATCCTGTGTCCGATCAGTGCTACAGCTTTCAGAAGGTGTAAAGTGTGGAAAAATGGAACAGGAGACACCGCTTTATACCGTGCATATTACTTTATTACACACAGTGAGATTAAAATACATGCACAGGGTACTCAAAAAAGATGTGAAAGACATAAATATAAAGTCTTCAATTGTGCTTTGTTATTAACTTCCTTGACCACACTGGAAACTCCTTTTTGTATCCAATACCCGTCTTATTTCAAGCAGGATAGCTGACAATTAGTATTTATCAACGTGTTTCGATCAAATGCACATCTTTCTAACGGTAGTGGCATGAGCAAGCCTTGAGAATGATCTGCATGTGATTGAAACACATTGCATAACAGATATTGGATCCAAAAAAGAGTTTCCAGTGTCACCAGGGAAGTTGATAACAAAGCGCAATTGCAGACATATTTATTTATCTTTTGTGAGTACCCCGTAGATGTATTTAAAATTTCACTGTGTGTAGTAAAGTATTATCTGCTCTATAAAGCGGTGTCTTCTGTTCCATTTTTTTCCATGCTAGACAACTCCAGAAAACTGTGGCACTGTTCTGTCACAGGACCAGCACATCCTTCAGACCGGGTGCTGAGGAGAAGCGTGATAGGAGCATGGAAAATGCCAACCACTACACATAACAAGGGGAAAGGACTTTTGGAAATACTTACATAATCCTCCATAAAGATTGTTACTATATAGTTGAGAACTTGACAACATTACAGTGAGCAATGGTAAACTTACATACCATATAATTATTGTGGCAGATCTCCGTTTGAATAAAATTGTTTATACATCATTGATTTGTGACTGCACTTACGTTGGTCAAAATAGTTACCTGTTCCCAACAGTAATCTTCTATTTGCAGAGAATTTTGTTAAAGATATAGCCGCGATTCAGCTAGTAGCTGTATCATGATCAAACTACGGCTGGCCGGAACGGCAACCGCACACGGCCCGACACATCGGGCATGATTCACAAATAGGTATGCAAGGGGACTTGCTCAAGTCATTTGCGTAAGTTCCCTTTACATGTAACATCGGTGCATGCGCACGCCAGATGTTACGTGTTGGAAAGCTATCCACACGGAACTTTGTTCATTTATTTTCCGTGCCTAAAACCTGCTATACAGGCGGGATTAGGTATGCTAATTAAGTGCCACGGGTGGGGAGAGGCAGTTCAGCATGGATCTGCGATCGTATGAACACAGATCCGTGCGTATAATTTAAGGTAGGGTTCTGGACACTTAAATGTCCAGAACTCTGTAAAAAGGAGGAAAGTGACAGGGAAGTGCACTCCCCTACTCTGTGCGTAAATAAGTCGCGTGCAAATCTGAATCAAGTCCATCATTATCACCCGCTCTTTGTTCCTCTCACTGACAGTGGTACTGGTATAAAAAAATGACAAGACTGATGTTCCTGCATAAATGAGAGTTTGCATTTCATAAATGCCAACTGCCTTGATAAAGACCTAATGTTGAAACACGTCGGTGGGTACTACAGGTCGGGGGTGAGCCCTTTCAAATATTTAGTAGGGAGCTCTCCCCCGGGAGGGGGGTTTGTTTACTCTATTGCTGTTTATTACATTTTGGTTTTATTCTGTCCATGTTTTATATGTATAGGTTTTAATAAATATGTATGGTACTGATTTCACACATGTGGAGGTTTATTCTTTATAGTTATCTAACCACAGTGAGACCATTCTGGAACATGATATATCCTCCATTTTATATAAGGAACATTAGAACTGTTTATTTTCCATCCTGGTGAAACTGGACATTTAACATCTCCCTGCCATTGTTCCTATTTCTGAGGAGTGACGTAATCATTCATCTAAAACTGTAAGACTATATCGGACAATTTCTTTTCAATATTGGGCCTTTTTTTTTTTCTTCGCTTTAGGTTATATAGCGCTTACTTTTTTCACTACACAAGATTTATTGATGATCGACATCGTATTTATTTGATTATACTTGTTTTTGTATTTTGATATCAGCACTGTTTTGTCACCACTTCTTTTGAGCTCTGATCACAGAATTAGAGTTGAGTAGGTCTTTTAGAGTAGAAATAGGGTAGTTAAAGTTTTTTAAGCTTTATATTTATATTTATTCCCATTTTTCATGGTTGTGTTGCACTTTTTTCACTTGAGCACCCACAAAATGCACATTATATATATTTTTTGATTGGTATTGCCATCATCAACGAGTCTGCCTGTTTAAATGTCTATTCTTGATATAGCATTTCTGGTGGGCCAATCACCCCAATAACTCCCCCCCTGAATTTGCATCTTGCTTTTTAAAACAGCCTCTGTCTCACATGTGGATTTCCCATGGTTATTCCACTTTCTCTGGTTAAGTGCCTCAATGCATCAGAGTTGGGTAGCAGCAACTTATTCTAGGCAAGAATCTTCCCTCATAGAATGTTTTTGACATGGACCTAGAGTACAAGTGCCAAATTTTGCAGCCAGCCTTCATCACCAGGTTTAAAAAGGGACACTTAAGGTCTTCCTTTGCTTAGAAAAAGGAGAATAGAGGGAACCCTTTTCGGAGCATGGTTGATTTGGGATTATATGTGAATAAATACAGTAGGGGCAACTCCACTGCTTCAAGAAAGTGATGTCTAGCAGAGAAGCAGACATTTTCTGGCCCCCTGCAGTTACTAATTATGTCCTATTGAAGTGGATTAAACAATGCCTGTGTCTAAAGCTGAACATACACTAGAGCGGTCATCAAGAATCGCACGGACGGAGCACATATACGCTTGGAAGTACACACGGAAAGAACAGTGGTCTAGGGACTGGTAAGTCGGGAGTGTCGGGGTTGTTGGTGGGTGTTTCCTTGCTCTGGCCGTGTGTATAATTGCGAACATTAAAAAAACAGATCTCTGAATACAGCCCTTTGGGTCAAATCCAGAACCTCATCGCTGCTGTGGTCCTGTGTGTGTGAGGTGATACCCTTCCCTTGCATGCATGGGATTTCCGCCACCAGAACCCCATGAAAATGGTAATGGTGTGGAAACCAGGATTGTACATCAGGGCTTAACCAAGCTCTTACTGTACAATTATCACACCTCCAGAACTTCACATACACATGCTGCCTGTTCCCACCCAATGACTTCCATCATGGAAGCCTGTACCTTGAGGATCCATTATGCTGCATGCACTTGCGCTATAGCGGAATGTGGATGTTTATCATTTAAGAGTAAGAAAAGCAAAAGAAAAAAATATAAGAATTGTGCGATTAATCTTGAGTTGGAAGTTTTCTGTCCTTGGTGCCCTTAGAATCTGATGAACGAGGCCAGAATATAAGTATGAGCTATTACGGCCATTAAGGGAGCGGTTGTGCAAACTGTAGGGATCTCAAGGGCATCGTGGATTCTGCAAGGTATGATCTATTTACTGTAAGCACATTTGTGCCAAAAGACCCCACGGTGACTCGTTTAGAGACAAACATCTTCTTTAGGTAATAATATTTTGCTTTTAATTATCTTTAATAGACTAGTGCGTCTTTTGAAGCAACCTTTAGAACACATTTCCTCTTGAAAATGATGGGTGTGAGTAATATAATACTTCATTTATAAGTTCTCAAGGCTACAGTACATTTATTCCAAGAGGATTTTAATTGCTGCAGCACTGGGGCAAAATATGTGGAAAATGTTTAACTCCTTCTGTTTAGAATCCACCCCCTACCCTCCACACACACACACATACCCACACACGCACACACACACACACACACACACACACACTGTAGGAAAACACACACACACACACACACACACACTGTAGGAAAACAACGACATTGTCAGCTGTTCTATACTCGAGGTTCCAGTATTGCCACTATTTTGAAATGCAGTACCAGTGTGTAACGCTTTTGACCATTTTGTGACAGCTTCAAGTAAGACGGATAAAAAACTAAGATAAAGTATATTTTTAGATTTAATAAAGAGGTATACTATTATTCAGTTATAAATTATTATTTTGGCATAAATGAAAGGACTTTAAGAACACTACAATAAAAATGTTCCAACCTTGTGATGTATCTCATTCCTCACAGTTTAGGATTCAAAAAGAGCCAGCTGACAATCTTGGACTAGTTTTCACCACAGTATAGCGGTTTCAGTCCCCACTGCAATGGGCTGCTTTTAGAAATAGAGACTGCCGAAAGTTCATTTTCGGCAGTCTCTATTTCAAATAGGCAGCCTTTTAAGAATTTATTTTTATGAATGGGTGAGTATTCCAATCAGCATACTCACTCATTCATTTTCACAGGACCCACCGCTGACAGCTTCAGAGAGGTGAGTAACTTCTCCGGGGAATTTTAGTGTGAATGGTGGGGAGTTAGGGTTAGGCTCTTAGGAAGGGAGGGTTAGGGCCATAGAAAGGGAGGGTTAGGGTCAGGATGCAGGCAGAGGGGTCTTAGGGTTAGGCTATAGAAAAGGGAGGGTTAGGGTCAGGCTAGGGAGAAGGGAGTGTGAGGGTCAGGCTGGGGGGTCGGAGCACTGTGTTCGGTGCACCGGGGATAGATTGCTATGCCTCATCGAGGCATAAGCAATCAAAATCCCAGCCAGTTCATAACTGGCTGGGAGAGAACGACCCTATCAAAATAGGGCCATTCTTAGAGGGGAACCACACCCGTAAAAAGAACCCATTTGTCTAGATTACACTAGATGAAAGCAATCTTTCAAGCATAAATCATATTGCCGTATGAAATGTTAAATAACAGAATTATATAGACTTTAAACAATTATATGAAGCTAACAATTCTATCTAAAATCCCCTGTGCATGCAATGTCCATGGTGACTAATATAATGCTTTATAATATTACACACATTAGCCAATAATTAGAGCTAAATCCCGCCCTCTGCCAATTCTAATCCAATGAACAAGCAGCAGTAGGATTATTTCTGCTGTTCAAAGTGTTTTTAGACTTTTTTGTTGTCCTTTCAACAAACTGGTCTAAGCCTCATAATATACAGTTATACAATAATCTTGCCAGTCATCCGCTAATAGACTGATGGGCCCATTTATCATGTAGTGTGTGGCCAGCTTCAATCTGGAGACCTAACCTACAACTTTACAAAAGTATATAAAATACAAGTAAAATATCAGTCACTTAGATTGTGTAGGCTAGTGAACTCCATATTAATTCATGCTCCTTAAGCACTGCACCCCAAGTAGTATTATGTTAATATCTCATACTTGCCAACTTTCCTGGAATTTCTGAATGGCTGCATCAAACCCACTGGCTTTCTTTGGACCGGATTCAGACATGTGTTTTTCCCAAAGTACGCAATTATACGCAGGCATGAAGCAAGCTAACACCCACCAACACCCATGACCCTTCCCTCTCCCGGCTGTGCAGTCGTAGACTTACACCTCCATAGAGCACCTCTAACTGTAAGTGCGTATATGATTCCGTGCGATTCAATGTAACCGTGCCCTCAAAGGCTCATTTAAATGCCTCCCTCCACCCTCTTTTACATAACTTTTCCAGTACATAACTCAACCCCGCCCCTCCGTACATATGTCCCCAAGTGCGATTCACATGTCCGTGCCTAAAGTACATACGTGCGTATATTCTACATAACTTACGCAAATAAAGCATGCGCAGTTAAAACGTACCTAAAAATATGCATGCAACTCCACATGAAAACAGATCTGTGAATACGGCCCTTTATCCCAATATATGTAATTCAATTTGTTCCTGTCGAAACCGACCCAAACATCGGTATTAGACTTAAATATAAAAATGAATCTTTGCAAAGGTTCATGAACAAAGGACCTTAGAAAAGTGTGGGAAAATATGAACGCGGATTTACGCAACTATACGCGCACATTAGAGTGCACGTGCGTACTTTTGCAGGCTTTTCTATCGTGCGATATTCCTCATTAATAAACACACTGACATTCATATTTTCATATAGGACTTGTTCATGTTTAATGTTTAAATTGTCGCCGATCTACGTATGAATGTTATACTTGTATCATATTTAGGCTTGTAGTGTAGAAAACAATGCTGTTCTAGTGATGCTATTTTTCACATAAAGCTATCGCAAGTTATAGGTATAAATAGAGTATGATATGAAATGTTTAATTAAATGAACCTGTTAGATAGAGCATGTGAACCTGTTCAATTATGCTGATTAATCTCTTTAGTGGAAACAAAGAAAGACCCCAAAACCAATGATGAGCCAGGCATCCAGGATGACCGTGAGGATTCTCCAATCAAGATGCGAATGGTTACCCCTTTGATCCAAACTGTTAATAGAATGATGCCAGGCTCTGAAGGCTAGGCTTTTGTATTGAAGTTTCGCTGAGTGCATTTGGTTCGCGCTGTCGTCTTAGGCTCCTGCACTTTTTGGATTAACTCTTACCCTGCCGATATAAATACACTTTTGTGGGTTGGACCGAATGTTCGACTGGTTTGGTATTTTCAGGTATTATTGCGAATTAACGCACTGCGTACTTTTGAGGGTACGGACTCAACACTGTCACAGCTATTGGGACTCAGATTTGCACCAGCCTGACCACTGCAATTGTTTTGGGTACTTTAACTGCAAAATACGGCAAAAAAATATGCACAATTCACAATCAAACCCAATGGGCCTGATTCACATACCCGCCAACATGACCCATTCCATTAGGTACAAAATACTCTGCTCCTCAGTTTCCAACTGTCAATAACTATGTTAACCTCCTTTGTTGAAGAGGCAAATAGTTTTTTAAATATCAGTTAGTTCATTTAAACCAGGTGAGTGACAGTTGGAAGCTCAGGAGCGGTTTAATTGTACCCAATGGAATGGGTCACGTTGGAGGGTCTGGATTCACCTCTGTCCGCTTCAAATTTCTCTTTAAACTCCTTACCCTCACCTTTAGTGAGGCCATCTCCTCATCTACTGCTACCCACCTCTCTTCCATTATTTTCATACACACCTCTTCCCACCCTCTCCATTATGCCGACCTCCCTACTGATCACATCTCACGCCCGTGTCCAGAACTTCTCCCGTGCTGTTCCTCTGCACTGGAATGACCTCCTTTCTTCAGTCAGACTCTTGCCCACATTGCAGATCTTCAAGCAATCACTCAAAACGCACTTGTTCAGGCTAGCCTACCACTCATCCACTTAACATACATTATTTCTGAATGCGGCCCACTGTAAGTCTATATTAAGATATATATATATTATTACCAGCCCACAGAAATACACCCAATTTATTTTTATTGTTGTTCTCCACCACAGTTTACTCAAAACAAATTAGTAAAACTGGTCTCAAGTCTCTCATTTATTATTAACGCCACAAATTCAGCAGCGCTTTACAGAAAATATTTCACATTCACATCCATTTGCAATAGATGCAGTGCTTACATTACTATATTACCCCTATACTTGCCAGTAATTAGAGTCAGACAGAAAGGGAAACTCCGGCCAGGAGGCAGAGGTGCCATTCAGTCAGTCAGTGAATTAGAAAGCAGTGCAGAGACTGAAAAAGGCCTGTGCAGTAATTCAGGTGCAAGGGACATCTGTCAATCTCAGCAGGACCTCCCTCTTCAGCCAAGATTATCGCTCCCAGCAAGAGCAGTGTTGGGCACAGATATTGGAACCCTTTCCTAGGGGAAAATTGTCCCAATTATCGGAACCTCCTGCTGGGAGCAATTATTGCTATAACGTGTGGCCAGTTTAACACCCCCACTCAGCACCTACTAACCCACCACCCTGCACTGATTAACCCATTCATTTAACTTTCCCAGCACCCACATTAACACATTTACTCACCTTGACAGCACTTATAACCTTCACTCTATACACACATATAAATATATACACCATAGTTGCCGACTCTCCCGGAACGTCCGGGAGACTCCCGGAATCCAGGGAGATCTCCCGGACTCCCGGGAGAAGACCCTTTTCTCCCGGAGACAATACAATGTCCGGGAATAGTATTATTCCCGGACACTGTATTGTCACATACACAGTGCCCGGACCGCTGCATCCGGGCACTGTGTATGTGTTGCTATGGCAATACATACACAGTGCCTGGACGCAGCGGTCCGGGTTCTGTGCATGTGTTGCTAATCTTACCTTATCTGTCCCTCCGGCAGCTTTACGATCTCTCCCCCGCAGCTCCTGCAGGCTCCCTGGCAGCACGCTGTACACTGACGTTGCGTGACCTCAGGTCACACAACGTCAGTGCTGCCAGGGAGTCAGAGCCGCGGGGGAGAGATCGTAAAGCTGCCGGAGGGACAGATAAGGTAAGATTAGTTTTCTTTTCTTTCCTTTTCTTTTACTTGAAAGGAGTTTTTTGATTTAATTATTACTATATTTTTGCAGGGGACCGCCAGACTGCGGCGCCACTTTATAAATTTGGCGCCTGGAGCTTGCGCTCCGGTTGCTCCGCCCTCCCTATGCCTCTGATTCCATTTATTCGCACAATGCCATAAATCACCAACAGGATTTTGGAATGTTGTAGCAAAGATAGATCTTGATGACACAATAAGTTTCTCTAGAGCAGATATAGGCAACCTTTGGCATGCCAGGTGTTGTGAATCCACAACCCCTAGCATGCTCAAATGCCAAAGGCATAACTAATACCTGGGGAAAAGATGACAGTACGTTTCACCACACCTGGAGTAGCACACGCTGACTACGCCTGCTCTAGAGTATTATTCTTGGACCTTTCTTTTAATATTTTAGAATTTTTAGAATTGTAACAGATACAGCCTCTATAAATGGAGGACATTAGGGGCCAGATTTACTAAGCTGCAGGTTTGGAAAAGTGGAGATGCTGCCCATAGCAACCAATCAGATTCTAGCTGACATTCTCTATTATGTAATAGTTAAATGAGATCTAGAATCTAATTGGTTGCTATGGGCAACAGCTCCACTTTTCAGAACTCGTAGCTTAGTAAATCTGGCTCTAGATGTCACTTTGAATTTACATCATCTATATGAAGCCCTTTATCTGCCTAAGCAACTTTAAAGTTATATATAATAAAATGAGTGCGTGAGTGGAATTACTATGAACTATTATTTACAGGATATCACAATGTGTCAAAACATCATAACTGGACAAATAATATACAAACAACACTGAAATAGACTGTGCATCTGTATAAACAATTTATATAAAAAATAAGCTACTTACTTAAATACTTCAACAACTTGGAAGTCTTTAAATTCGTAAAATCTAAAAACACTTATAAATAACAGTAACGTTTCTCTCCATACACTAGACCACATGCCAGTGCACCTTTAGCGTTCATTTTCTCCTAAACCTTAAAAAAAATGAGAAGTAGTTTCTATTAGTTATTCCACCAGGTGCATTTCCTCTCCTAACGACACTTCTTAAATTGCGTGCGGGTAAAAAGGTAATTTGGTCTCACACCATTAAAAAGTAATGGAACCCTTGATGATAAGAAATGGCACAGCTAGCTTGTTGGAAAACGTTTAATTAATAAAGTCATAAAAATATTGTGAAGCAAGGCAGTTTGTGTGAAATCTACACTAGATAAACAGATTAAATTTAAACCCTTCTGTTGCTGGAACATTTTACATGATCAGTACATCCTAAAATATGTTCAGTGAAAATAATGAGAGTATTTTAACAGTAATAAATTCAATACACATATATCAATAAGAAAACACTAACCCACTTCCCCGACTACTTTTCACATCAATCAGAAAATCAGAAAAAGTATACTCTTGATAATTACTTAATAACAGAAAAATACTTGTTGAATTTATGTCCCTTAAAAATTACCAACTTCTACAAATTCCTAATTTCTCTTGCATTTCCATTTTCAAACAGGGCTTATCTAATATTGTCTAGAGAAGATCACATTCCTTATACCGTTCAAAACTCAATGGGCCATAATCATCATTTATGACAATAGAGATAATATAGATTTTGGTTCTCTTGGTATCCCTACTGATTTTGTTTCAATTTAACAAGTAAAAGTTACTAGGACAACTGAGCTCCCTGGCTTCCGGTGATAAGATTACCCTGATCGCTACACCTGCAGTTCTCTGAGCATTCACCCAGCTTGAGGTAGACCTGGCATGGGTGTTGGTCCCCGCTCAGAACAGCCCTATTTCGATAGGGTTGTTCTCTCCCAGCCAGTTCGGAACTGGCTGGGATATCGATTACAAATGCCTCGATGAGGCATAGCAATCGATCCCCGGAGCACCGAACACGGTGCTCCAAAGGTAAATGCAAAAACTACCATACCTTAACCCCTAATTTTAACCCGAACCCTTCCCTTCCATTACCCTAACCCTTAACCCTCCCTTCCCCACAGCCTGACCCTAACTCTCCCTTACCCGCAACCTGACCCTAATACTCCTTTCTGTATAGCCTATCCCTAAAACCCACCTCCCTGTAGCCTGACCCTAACCCTCCCCTTCTATGGCCCTAACCCTAGGATCCCCCCTACCTGCAGCCTGAACCTAACCCCCTCTTTCCTAACACTAAAAGTCACCGGAGAGGTTACTCACCTCTCTGGAGCTGTCAGCGGCGGGTGCGGTGGGTCCTATGCGAAAATGAATGGGTGAGTGTGCCGATCGGCGCACTTACTGATTCATAACAGAAAATTCTAAAAAGGCCCCCTATTCGAAACAGAGACAGATGAAAAGTAACTTTTGGGTGTCTCTATTTCGGAATGGAGGCCATAGTTGCGGGGACTGCAACCGACCTGGCACTGTATAATGCACACAATATAACTTACTAAAGTAATTATCCCAGGAACTAGGCTTATATTAATGGAGAGAGTTCATACCACATAATTCACTGTGGATTTGGCCTCTAAAATTAGAAGTTAAAATACTGGCAAGATTTGCATGATTTAGAGCCGGCCTGTGCATGGCCGCCATCTGGGGGACACCTGAAGACTACTGTTTCTGGCCTGGAGCTAATGCCACCATTATAGGGCCAATGCGCAGGGAAGAACCTCCTGCACACCGGCCAACTGTTAATGCTGGTCTGTGGGGCCCCGTCCCATGGAGCATCACCAATACCATCACATAAAGAGCTAGGCCCCACAGATGTATCCTGGGCCCCACAACTTCTGATGGCACCCGTGGGCCAGGGTAACCTGTGGCTATCCAGGTGTTATGAAACCACAAGTCCCAGCATACTTTAGCTGCATAGGCATTGCTGATAACTTACAAATCTTGCTGGGGCTCTGCCAGACATCTATCTTGACTTCTGTACATTTGATTTTTAATCTTTCCCACTAACACAGACATCCTTTAGTTAAGACGCACTCTATTACCACTATTTAATCAATCAGCAGAGGATTAAACTACAAAATAATAAATAAACTGATGAATAAAAGTCTTTTAAAAAAAAACCTGAAGTTTGTTTCGTTCTCCTTCTCTTGTTTCTGTCTGTTCTTACAAGTAAAGTTTCACTGTAGGAAAGTACTTCAAACAATGTCCAGCTTTATATGGGTAAGAGGTTCGCTCCCAAGGAACATGTAAAAATACCATTTTAAAACCAATAGCATGATACCTTCAATTAAAAGGGAGAAGAAAAACTAATATTGCACTCACACTTAATCTGTCTTAAATCTTAGCACATCAAGAGATCTTTATCTTCTCCCCTCTGAGGCTCCTTCTGATTTCCTCTTCCAAATTTTTATTTTAAACATAAAAGAAAAAAAATCATAGAAAACATAGTGCAATCTCCTTCACAAAAGAGCTGCTGCCACACTATTCAAGAACACTCACATGTAAAACCCTTGGATTTTTCACATATAACAGGGTCTCTGTGATTATCTCACCCCCCCACATCATGGAGGGGTGGGATAATAAATGGCTAAGCCCTTACATACGATTCACGATCTCACACCGAAGAGTTTCCTGTGCCAAATACTTAGGGTAGGGGTCCTGTCCTGCTTGAGTATTCACTAAAGAGAGCAGGGGGAGAGCCCTGCTCTCCTACATGTGAACTTCTGAATCACTAAATCTGTACAGTTGCCTCCACAGCTGTACAGATACCAATCTTAAATTTGAATCCGGCCCCAAATGAGGAGGGGAACTGTCCTATCCAGTGGTGCACCCAGGAGGGAGGTTTCTGGTTGACCAGAAATCCCCCCCTCCCCCCCACACACACACACACACTGGAAATGTTTTTAAAAAAATGCCCCAAAAGTAGGAAAATTAAGAAAATGGTTGTGACTTCACGGGTGCCGCAAAAGAGGCATGGCTTCATGGCCATGTGTGGCAGACTGACATAGAGGAAGATGGTAATGTCGAAAACAAAAATTGGTTATCCAATAACCAATAAGATCTTTGCTTAAAATATAGTATGGTGTGCCTCGTAAGATGGCCTCCAGCTGCTTAACCTGGGGTGACCAACCCCTACTCAGCAAAAAGGTAAAAACAGTGGAAGCGCTAGGAGTACATCTAACACTTTTATTTAATACATCAACAAACACCATATACCAACAATTTGATACAGTTTAAAAAACTATCAGCTGATAGATAATTAAATAAATAAATAAAGCAAATAGACTATTTATTATGAGGAGAGCAACCTATAAATATGCTAGTGAGAGGAGTTCACTAGCTACAATTGCCTGTAATGTTCCCAATCCACAGGAAGATGGTTAGAAATCTCGATACTGAAAAAGGCATTAATCAAATATAATATCCTTGTCTGGCTATAATAGCACACCTCTGCCACAGGTGCGGTTTTTAAAGACAACATGGAGGCAATATACATAGTTGGTCATTTGTAAAAAGATTGTACTTAAGAAGCAGCTGCTTCTTAAGTGTGAATAGGGTCCATAGAGAGCATGTCGGTCACTAACCACCTCAACTGGACCACAGATGGATGTCAGCAATTGTAATCTCAGCCATTTGTTATATCCTCGTTTCCAAAGGAAAAAAAAACGTAAATTTTTTATTTTAACCAAAATTGGCATCCACATAAACCGGGTTATGCACATAAATTTCTGTTCTGTAGATTGCAATGGTAGCTCATCGGTAATGAAGTCAACTGTGAATTAAACAGCCATGGAACAGAACAATCATTTAAACAAGTGTAATCTCAGAGAAATTCAGTGGCAGTCATTATAAATATATTTTCCATTTGGGCATGTGTAAGTGTGAATATGGTTATATTTGCACTCAGACATATTTTATTTCTATTAAATAACAATTATTATGGTATTTGATAGGAATATGCAGTTCTAACATCTGTAATCTACACAGAAACATGATCCATCCAGTCTGTCCAGTTGTTTATTTGAAACTATACTGACCCTAGACTCTATTTACTCTCAGCTTAGTTTGAGCTTTAGGATATCCTTATATTTATCCCAAGCATGTTTAAACTGTTCTACTGTGTTAGCCTCAACCACCTCAGATGGGAGACTATTCCACTTATCTATCACCCTTTCAGTGAAGTCATTTTTCCTCACATTTCCTCTGAATCTACCACCCTCCAGTTTATATTCATACTCTTGTGTTCTATTACACCTCTTCCTTTGAAAAATGCCTCCCTCCTCTAGCCGGTCACAACCCTTGATATATTTGAAGTCTGCTATCATGTCCCCCCTCTCCCTTCTCTGCTCCAAGCTATACACGTTTAGTTCTGTAGCCTTTCTTGGCATGTTTTGTGACACTGGCCTCCAGAATTAAACACATTATTCTAGGTGAGGTCGTACCAACGATCTATAAAGGGGCATCACTCAACGGCGTGAGGGGGCCCTTGTGCAGGATTTGTACATAGTTAGTTACATAGTTGATGAGGTTGAAAAAAGACAACAGTCCATCAAGTTCAACCTATTTTGGATCTCCTGTGATCCCTATCTTTATATTTGAAGTTAATCCATATAAAGCAACCTCAAAACTGTTGCAATCCTAAAATAAATAAATACATGCATTTCTCCCTTGCTCGACTACTGTCCTTTATTTAAATTAGCGGTCCTGGTAATCCTGAATGTCCTTTTCTGCTAAAAATGTATCTAATCCTTTCTTAAACATATCCAGTGAATCTGCCATTGCAACCTTTAATGATATATTGAGCTTTTGGGTTTTTGTGCCCCAAGTGCATGATTTTGCATTTTTTGGCATTAAACTGTAATTGCCACGCTCTTGACCATATACCTAGATCATTACTGGAGATTCAGTTAATAATTTACAGCAGCACAGTAAATATATAATACTCGTTATGCTTTATATGTTACTCTGTATAGTATAAACACTTTTTCACTGAAAATATATTAATGTATTCTAGAGAAAAGCTACATACCACAGTTCATGGGTAGAGACCCAGCTTGACAATTTCTGACAAGGTAATTTCACATTTTAAGGCACAAACTAATAAATCACTGTAAAATGACCTACAGTGCAATGAAGACAATCTGATATTATTTAGGGCTACTTGTGTGGTCTTCTACCCATAAGTAGGGCCATACCCTTTACCCTTTAATGCATAAAATTAAAAGTATACATTTAATCAGTTAGAGAAACATTACCATGTAATAATTATCTTCCACAAAGCCAAGTACAGTGCAGTCATGTGTGCACATACACAGTGCCTGCTCCACTGCAAGAATACATAATTAATGGCTTTGGGATCGGCAATGTGTCAATGTTCATACAACTATGGAACGCTGATTAGTATCTCCTAACATTGGTCTTTGTGTATTATAAAGGGCAGGACCGAGACTTTAAGAATTTCTTTGCCACTCTGTTTCTATCATACATTTCTCATTATCACTCCATACGTGTGTGTGTGTGTGTGTGTGTGTGTACCTGGAGTGCAGTGTTTGTATGTATCTGGGTTGCACTGTGTTTGCTTGTATGTGTATGTATGGAGTGTACTGTGCATGTGAGTGTATGTGTTTATGCAGTGTGTGTGTGTGTGTGTGTGTGTGTGTGTGTCTGTGTTTTTGTGTGTGTGTCTGTGTGTGTGTGTGTGTGTGTATGGAGTTTACTGTGTTTTGTGTGTATGTGTGTGTTTGAAGTGCACTGTGTGTGTGTGTGTGTGTGTGTATGGAGTGTACTGTGTGTTTGTGTTTGTGTGTGTGTATGTATATGGGATGCCCTATGTGTATTTATCTGGAGTGCAGTGTGTGTATATATGCAGAGCCGCCAGGGGAGGGGGAATGCCTGTCACGGGCCTGCACTGTTGCTGATTAAAAAAAAAAATTTAATTTATCCTTTTTTTTTTCTTTTATTAATTTGGAAACGATGGCTGCCTTTATGGAAATAGTAGCGGCAGCCGGCACTATACTGCAGGGGTTGTGGCGTGCAAAAGCAGGATTGTTACTGATTGACGTCTATGAACCACCTATGAGCAGCTATTCTATGCTGTTCATATGCAGATCAGAATTGTCAATCAGTGACAATTAGAGAGCTAGACAGATGGGGATGGGGGAGATTAGAGGGAATGCAGAGAAAGGGGGCCAGGATAGAGAAGGGATACAGGGATAGGAGAATCAAGAGAATATGAATGTATTTTTTGGATAGATAGTTATGTGTATTTGTGTGTGTGTGACAGTAGTTATGGGTATTTGTGTATATCACAGTAGGTATGTGTATTTGTGTGTGTGACAGTTATGTGTAGTTGTGGGAGTGTGTGTGTGAGTCAGTGTCAGTCATGGTCTGTGCTTCTCTTCTGTATTGCATAAAGCAGAGGAATTGCGCTGTCCCAGGATTGCAGACTAGATGCGAAAGGAGAAGGAAATTAATCCATCAAAATCCAGTGTAAGGTAGGTTCGTAGTTTAATTTATGTATTCATGTATTTTGAGTCACAGTGTGTGTGTGTGTGTGTGTGTGTGTGTGTGTATGTATGTATATGGAGTCCACAGTGTGTGTGTGTATGTATATGGAGTGCACTGTGTGTGATATATATGTATATGAAGTGCACTGTGAGTGTATATATCTATATGGGGTGCACTGTGTGTTTTTATGTATGTGTTTTACACTAGTACTGTTTGCAACAGATGAAATATGACTCCCCTGCAATCAACATGGTTTAGCCCAGGTGTGACTTTAAGTTCTTATTTTAAGAAGATTCTTAAGTGTGAATCAGGTCCTATATCCCTAAAGAAAGACCTTTATTCAGTAAGATCTCTTGGTCTATCACAAACTCTGGGGTGGGGTCAGTATTTAATTTACAATAGAAATCCTCATTTGTGAGCTGTCTGAGGGCTTCAGCGACATAATCTGATCGGTCCATCCTCCGCCTTTGTCGGCTTGTTTTACCACTATATGTGGATTTTCCATTAGGGACTTCAGAGCAGCTTTTTCAGAGACAGTCAAATTGGACTTAATCTTAAAAGTAGTAGAACTCAGTTCCAAAAAGTCCTTCTTAACAAGGTCTACAAATAATTGTATGTGATTCCCCTTAGACTCTAGGGGATAAAACACAGACCCTGGTTTAAGTCCCAATTTACTTGGGTCCTGAGGTACAGTTGGAACTGGCGGATACTTACAAATGGTATCCTCCATCAATAGTCAGGTCAAAGAAATTAGGCATACAAGATGGAGCAAAGGATAATCCTTTCTTTAATAAACAACAATCAGACTTACTCATTGAGTAGCTTGAAAGATTCATATTTGTCTTCTTTAGGCACGGGGTGTTTTCTTGCTCTTTTTCCTCGTCTAGTCCTCTTTTTTTTGGAGGTTTTGTTCAATAACTGGTTCGTAAAAGATTCATCCTGTATTAGGTTGGGTCCTAATAAGACATCGAAGAAGACAAATACGAGGATCTTGGACCTGAAGTGGAAGGAAGTTCATCGTTAGTAGTCGTAGTAGGTTCAATTTTAACTTTATCTAATGTAGTTAAAGTCTCAAATCTATTGGATACTGGAATCGTGGTGTTTTTAATTTCTCTATTTATAATTTCATGGGTCCCTTGTCTTTGTGAATTTTTATGGGGTATTTTGGGACTTAAACCAGGGTCTGTGTTTTATCCCCTAGAGTCTAAGGGGAATCACATACAATTATTTGTAGACCTCCTTAAGAAGGACTTTTTGGAACTACTTCTAAGATTAAGTCCAATTTGACTGTCCCCAGGGTTTGTGATAGACCAAGAGATCTTACTGAATAAAGGTCTTTCTTTAGGGATATTGTGTAGAGATAAATACTGTTACTTAATTGATCCTTCACCTAAAGTGGCCACCTTTTATCACCTCCCTAAGGTACATAAGTGTAAAACATACCCGCCGTGATGCCTGATAGTGTCCGGCATAGGCTCAATTACCTCTAAGATCTCAGAGTATGCTGACACCCAAATCAAGCACTATGTCCCCCATTTAGAGTCCTATGTACAGGACTCCATTCAGGTGTTAAAGAGTTTAGAAGGTGTGAGATGGGAACCAAAGGATAGTTTTTGTTCCATTGATGTCCAAGCCTTCTACACATCTATCCCTCACAAGAGAGGTGTAGAGGTCCTTAGAGACACGCTTACCAATGACCCAGAGATGACCCAAGAGAGGATAGGCTTTATTCTCAAATGTACCAATTTTGTGTTGAAGAGGAATTATTTTCTCTTCAATGATGAATATTACTTGCAGGTCAAAGGGACCGCAATGGGGACAGTTTTCGCTCCCAGCTTCGCGAACCTCTATATGGGAAGCCGGGAGCGAGAACATAGTCAATTACATCGACTCTCCATTAAATATTTTAAAAGGTACATCGATGATGTGCTCCTGGTATGGACTGGTGACAAGGATGAATTCATGAGTTTTGTTGATCCCCTCAACACCAACAATTATGGGCTTAGATTCACAGCCAAATATGGCGGTAACACTTTAGAGTTCTTGGATTTATTCCTAGAGGGACCCAATATTGTTGAATGTGAGGGAATCAAGACTTCAACCTTTTTTAAGGAGGTTGATTCTAACGGATATCTAGAGTTTTCTAGCTGTCACAACAAACAGTGGAAGAGGAATATACCCTTTTCCCAGTTTGTTAGACTTAAAAGAAATTGCTCCTCTACCACTAAATTTTATGAACAAGCCAACATTTATAGCAAAAGGTTTGAGGAAAAAAATGACCCTCTAGAATTGGTACATAACAGTTTAGAAAGAGCCAGGAATATAGAAAGGGATTCCCTTCTAATATACAAAGAGAAACAACAAAAACAACTTGTATGTCCCTTTATGTCCCTTTATTACTAACTACAACACCAAGGGACCTAATATTAAACATATTATGAAGAAGCACTGGCCCAACCTTAAACTAGACCCAATTTTGTCCACCCTGCTACCAGATATTCCTGAAGTACTCTTCAGGAAATCTAAAACAGTAAAATCCATTATATCCCCAGCCACCTGAGAGCTATCCCATCTACTGCTTCACCTCTTCTGATGGAACTAAAACCTTTGGGGGTGATTCAGAGATGCGATTGCGAAAAGATCGCAAATATACGCACCTTAGCTAAGATCTTACCATGTTCCAGACCACTGCATAAACAGTCACTCCCCTTGCAAACAGCGGTGTATCTTAAACTTAGACCACCATTGACTAACCCTAACTCTGCACTGTCATTTAAGATCTTAAGTGACGTAGTAGCGTTTATTTAAGATCCTAAGTGTCAGCCCGCGCCCACTTTCCCTCATTTCCCTGCCTCCCCCCGCCCATTTCCATGCAAATACTTAAGATCTTAAACTTTCGCAGCACTTAAGATCTTAAGTGCTTGCAATCGATTCAAACTTACGCTCTTAGCAAATTTACGCTCCTAACCGCTACGTAGACGGCGTTGCACTATTACTACGCATGCGCAGTAATGCAAATTTTCTAAGATCCTAAATATACGCTCCTAAGTGCCCTGGAAATCGTATCTCTGAATCAGCCCCTTTAAGATCAAGCAATGTATTAACTGCCAAAGCTCCTTTGTTGTATACACGCTTGAGTGCCGTTGCGGCTTCAAGTATGTAGGCAAAACAGAGCGAGCTTTCAAGATTCGGGCATTGGAGCATATGAGAAACATCCTCCACAAATTAACCAATCATAGTGTTCCCAAACACTTTCTCCAGTGCCACAATTCTCAATTAGACGGTATTCAGTTTAAGGCCATAGAATATGTCCAAATGGACATGAGGGGGGAGATAGACTCAAACGTCTCTCAAAAAGAGAGAGTTACTGGATAATTTCCCTCAATACTCTACATCCATTCGGCCTAAATGAAAATTTAGAAATAACACCTTTCCTATAGAATTTATTGATACTGTACATTAGATATTATATAATTAATGTAATAAATTAATAATTTTTATATAGGGAAAATTAACACCTAGCTTCTAGTAAGTTCTAATGTATGCTAGAATGTACTAAACATTATATTATTATTCTTCTTGGATTATAGAATCCTTGGGCCGTATTCAGACCTCCTGATATGAACTACTGCGCATGCGCAGTAATTTTGTTACGCTATCTATGTTACTTTTTGCAACATAGATTGTGTATACGCGGTTTTTAAGACCGCGTATACGCATTCTACGTTGCAGAAAAGTAACATAGATAGCGTAGAAATTACTGCGCATGATATTATGCTAGTTGCTCCATGGAAGGTCTATGGGATGTCTATAAAATGGGTTATACAGGGCTAAGGACAGAATGTGGCTTCTAAATAATTCAAGAGAAGGTCCAAAGTGCAAAATACTAATTATACGCCCTGTCTATCTATCTATCTATCTATCTATCTATCTATCTATCTATCTATCTATCTATCTAGTGCTTCTTAAGCAGCATAGTGGAGATATTGCCTATAGAATCTAATCTATGTAGATTGTATATTAAACTTCTTTAATCATTTTTATTGATTCATTGATTATAAATCTCTTTAATTACTATTTTTTTTAATAAATGTATTTTTTCTTTCAGATGCCAAGTCCGTAAAAATGGAGAGAGACATCAACAAAAAAATCTCCAAATTGGAGAAACAAATGCAAAAATTGTTGGATCGTCTCAAAGAAAAAGACCAACAAATTGAGGAGCTTAAACACCAACTAAGAATCACCCAGAGAAAACATGCTCAAGAAGGATTCATATATTATATATTTTATAGGTTTAAGATAGATATTAGATTATAGATATTAGATATTCTATAGGTTTAAGATAGATATTAGATTTTAGATATTAGATATTATATAGGTTTAAGATAGATATTAGACAGATATTAGGTTTTAGAAATGAGATATTAGAAAGGTATTAGGTTTAGGGTAGATATAAAATAGATATATTAGGTTTAGGATAGATATTAGATAGATATATTAGGTTTTGATAGATATTAGATAGATATATTAGGTGTAGGATAGATATTAGGTTTAGGATAGATAGATATTAGATAGATATTAGGATTAATATTGATGTTAGATAGATATTTTCCATCTGCCATAACTTCACATTTATCATGTGGTTTACTATCTCACAAATTAATTTGTTACCTATAAGTCCCACATCTCTCTGCCTGTACAGTGCTTTACCATCTGGCAATACTCTATGTATCTACCACCAAGCCTCCATCATCCGGTACCTCTTCCACCACCGAGCCACCATCATCTGGCACCATTTCCACCACCAAGTCATTATCATCTGGCACCACCTCCACCACAAAGCCTTTGTCATCTGGCAACACTTCCATCACCAAGCCACAGTCATCTGGCACCACTTCCACCACCAAGCTATTGTCATCTGGCACCATTTCCACCACAGAGTTATTGTCATCTGGCACCACTTTTACCACCAAGCCATTGTCATTTGGCACCACCTCCACCCCCACACCTTTGTCATCTGGCACCATTTCCACCAACGAGCTATGTAATCTGGCACCACATCCACCACTGTGCCATTGTCATCTGACACCACTTCCACCACTGAGCCATTGTCATCTGACACCTCCTCCACCAACGTGCCATTTCATCTGGCACCATTTCCACCACTGAGCCATTGTCATCTGGCACCTCTTTCACCACCAAGTCATTGTCATCTGGCATCTCTTCCACCACGAGCCATTATCATCTGGCACCTCTTTCACCACTGAGCCATTGTCATTTGGCACCACTTCCACCACCGAGCCATTATCATCTGGCAATCTTCCACCAGCGTGCAAATGCCTATCCTCACCATCTGGTGAACACCAGGCCCCATTTAGACTGCACACCCTAGTGTCTTTTTGGTAGGATCATAACAACAAAATAAACAAAATATACATGTCTTATTTGTCCCTTTTCTATGCAACATATTGGAATTGTACCCTTGGACTTGTAGTGATAAACTAAAATAATGATTGGATTAATCTCTAATGGGTTTTGCATTAAAAGTTCACAAACTAAAATATTAGGACAGCTAAATGGACACTATTGCTACCAATATATGCTACAATCTATATCTTTAGCGGGTTCATTGGGTCTGCACAGTTTCCATAACTAGAGAACTGTAATGTGGATTTATTATGTATTCAACGACACTGATTACCTGGACCAATAGGACTGCAGACAATGTTTCAGAATGGGCTGAACCTACAACACAGAGCAGTATATATACACTATATGACAAAGAGGTATTATTAGTATTATTAGAGATATTATTAAGCACGCTAGCTGGAGACGTAAAAACGCTATTTTGCATGAACTGCGCATGTGCGTGGCAGATGTTATGGCACGTAATGCCGAATGTACGTACCAGACTACTATCAACAGCGTAACTATGAACGAAGGGGCGTGCCAGACATACAACACCCACAATTATGCTTCGGAGGTGGGGTGAGGCATTTAAATCGTACAGTATGGGCGTGCTTAGGTACGTAAGTACTTGCAACCATTGCGGTCGACAGGAGTTATGCTTGGAAAAGTTAAGGTAGGGTTTGGAAAGCGTAACATAGCTAAACTACGTACGGCCAAGGGGAGTGCATAGTAAATACGCTATGCTAGGAAACGTAATGAAAACGTAGCTCTGGATCTGGCCAATTGCAGCTAACTCATTTGTAAATCCATCGCATTTCTGCCTCTTGTGTCCAGCAAAGCTGCAATTGACAGCTGCCTAAACTCCATTGTATACAGTAAATTGCAGTTGCAAGAAGTGGAGAATGCTGCATAAGAAAGATATGCAAGGCAGCTAGGATAACCTTCTATACATGGTGAAAATGCCAATCAATGCAGTTCCTAATGTCATTCATTCAAAATAATGTGCTTCTCTGGTTTTACATGGATCAGAACAGTATACTGCAATACACGTAGCAGCTTTATGGCAATATAACTATGAAAACAAAAAACACAGTTGATTATTATTGTATTTATATCCATATAGCTGGTAAGAATGAGAGTGCTGGTATTTTTCTTGTTTAATGTGCAAATGAAGCTTTACAATCTCAAGTATAAAAATTGTAAGAATCTTGCATAAAAAACATAACAAGTACCTCAGGACATATTATACATCTTTCCTGTTGGAAACATATTTGTTTAATGCAATCAATCCACTATTCCAAGATTTCTTGATATGTGAGAATAGTCCAATACATGCTATCCTGGCCTGCAAATTCATAAACACTATAAGGCAGAGTTGCCTAAGGCTCTCCTCGAATATCCGTGAGACTCCCGAAATTTGGGCAGTTCTCTCGGTATTCCGGGACAGCCGGCAAATCTCTCACAAGTCCCGACCCCCTTATAAACTCTATTGTAATCCCTAGAGTTATTAGGGCTGGGCGGTACTTGATGATGTAATCAAGCCCCGTCCACCCCCTAGAAAACTAGAGATTACAATAGTGATTGACAGGGGACGGAGCTTATTGATTCGATTTGCATAAATTGCATCATTAAGCTCCACCCCTTGCAGGCATCAATGGCTGCCCTCCGGGATCTCCTGGAGGGAAGCCTTAAAAAGTCTGAAACCCTGCTAAAAGGTTGAGTTAGTTGGCAAGATCTTAACTGTGACAAGCATAAGCTACTTACCCACCTTAACCCAATAATGAGATAGATTTTGATAGAGTTGGTAAAAGAGGACTAAGTAGGGTCAACAAAGCAACATAGCAAGATGGTGATGGAAGAAGGCAGTGCAGACAGAAAGGACGAAGACTTTCCTTAGACCTATGACAATGAAGTGGGGGCATGTTACCACCCCACTTCCCTGGGCACCCAATAACAGCCAGGACATGCTCCCAAATAACCTACTGCACCTGGGCTTGCCCATAAAGCAAAACTCAGAGCCGCAGCTATCACCACCTTTATTTGTGACCAAACCAGCTAAGGGCGCAACTCACCAAAGGACGGTGCCTCACTTAATACAGTAGGAACTGCACCGCCTTCCCTTCGACACCTGAAGATCACAACCATAACCATGACAAGCTGTAGTAAAGGAAAATAATTAAGATACAAGAAGTGAACGGTATAAACAAAATTACCAGCAAGTCTATTAAAAATTGTAACAAGGGAGGGAAGGTGGGGAATTTTCCTAATGACAAAGAGGAGGGATAGAGACCTGAAGGGGCTTTTAAAGCATATCCCCTTAGGCTGATTGGGTCCCAGAATGTAAATACGTAAATAATTAAACAATAAACTATTTATAATCCTTGCCTCTCCCAGCTCAGGGTTTTACTTTCCTTGAGTTCATTCTTAACCCTCAGTAGTCCTAACCTTAACAGTTAGATGCACTTTCTTCAATATAAGTGCCTGTTAAATATTTACCGTGGTCTTATATTTTAGTGGTTTCCTAACTACACCTATTGGGGCTGATCCAGAGCTACGCCTGCCGTAGTAACTAAAAGTAATTACTTCCTTTGTTATATTGTTAATATTCATGGAGTTTAGCTGAAGTCCTTTATCCTCTTTATCTTTTGTGAATATTGAACAAAAAATAATTGTTAAGATCGGCCACAGCATTGTCACTCTTGACAAAACTCGCACTGTCTGTTTTTAATCTTACTATGCCTTCTTTTTTTTATTGCCTTTATATACTAAAAAAAAAAGCTTTTGTCCCTTTTTCCTACTAAATGGACAATTTTTTCCTCAGCTTGGACCTTTGCAGTTCTAACAACCTTCTAAGCCCCCATATGAGATTGCTTATATATCCTGTACTCCTTTTTAAAGTAGTATTTATTACTTCCTATGCATACATTAATACCCCTCCTACTTTCTGCTGTAACCTAAATAAACTATACAGTATGCCAGTATTTAAAGGTCCTAGGCATGATTTGCATTGCATCATGATTCAGTGATACCCACAAAGTCCAGATTATCCTTTGTCATGATAGAAATTTAGTTCAGGGATTTTATTCCTTAAACTCCTATCATTTGCACACATAGCTCTGATAGGTTGCTTTGTTAATCTCCTATTCTTCTTCTTATTATCATATCTTTTTTGCTTTTTCCTCTGACTTTATTTAATATTCTTTGTATCAGAAGTGCCTTGGCATACAATAGTTATTTTTTAGAGGAGCAGCTTATTTTAACATATATCTTACTGCACCACTTTTTTTGTTTAAATAGGTCCTAATGAAACATCCAAACCGCTTCCTGAGGATTTCAGTTCCCATTAAAGAAAGGTGAAGGCCCTCTTTTTTATATAGATTTCTGTTTTACCAGATGGCATTAAAGAACCCAAATATTTCCTCATGATACCACTTGCTAAGCCACCAACATAACTGAAGTTACTTATACCCATTTCTTTCTTTCTTTAAGAAATCGCAGTGTTTTCCACCTGCTGAAGTGAAGTTCCTAACTTTCTAAATTCATCTTTAACGGCCATAATGCTAGAACTTGTCAGCTCATATTTAAGTTTAGCAGCAGCTGCAAAACACGAAAGCTAACATATGCACACTTAACAGCACTGTAGGTCCTTGGCAATTCAATATACAGGGACCCCTACCAACCCATTCAAGGAAACAAACATGTAACCAAAACTTTTGAACATTTTGAGCTTTTAAAAACACAAACATTACAACAATGCAACATACAACACTGTGCCCTCCTGTATCACACTGCCACACATATGTGTGTCCAACCTTCTGTCCTCTCCTTATGTGCCTTCAACCTTTTGCTCCCTCCATATGTGTGTCCAGCCTTCTAAACCCTCTATATGTAAAGCGCTATGTAATCTGCTGGCTCTATGTAAAAACATGTTAATAAATGAATGAATAAATAAAAATAAATACATGTGTCCAGTCTTCTGCCCCCATCCTAATGTGTGTCCAGTCATCTGTCTCCTCTATATGAGTTCAGCTAACTTTCTGCCCTCTCTGGTCTAGAAATTCATTAACTTTACTTTTTGTATTGAGTTTATTTACCTTGTTTGAAGTTTTCTTCCCATTTTTTTGGTCATCTGCTGTGCTCTCTCTGCAGTTATGACCCTGACATGTTATGTCAGAGTCATAGTATTGTCATCATAATGGGAGTGCAGGCACTATGGGCCTGATCTAGACCTACGCCCGCCGTTGCTAGGACTGTGGGCATAAGCATAAGCATCCCCCAGCGTCCCTACGTTCAGGTTAGTGTAGGTGGGCGGGGGGAGGTAGTTTAATGAGGGTGTAGCAAAGCCGTATGTTCAGGTTAGTGTAGGTGGGTGGTAGTTTAATGACGGTGGGTGGGCGGGCTAGGCGGCCATATGCTCCTGTGCCAGCCAGCTGAAGTTAGGGTAGCCTTCAGCCGGCGTAAGGAAGGGGCCATACGCCCGCACAGGGGGAGTGTCGGGGTAAGTGAACACCGATACGCTGTGCTTTAGTAAGCACAGCGCATCGGCGTAGGTCTGGATCAGGCCCTATGTCTGTGCCATACTACTTGCTGGCTGCTGACTTCTTACTTTAGCAGTGCAGCTGCGCAGTTGTGACACACCATGTGACTTCACTACTTTTACAAGGGTTGGAGCCTTCACTTGGATACCGGCACCATGCACAGATTAGTGCATGACACTGAGGATCTAAGTAGAGCCTAGAATTTTATGGCAGTAAGTTTGAAAATGCTTTGACAGCTGGGGCCAGGCACGGTGGACAGTAGTGCTCATGGGCCTCTAGAAATTGTGGGAACCTGGCTAACTCTCCACCTGGCCCCATCAGTGGCCTGGCGAATAGTGATCAGGTAAATTGGGCAGAGCACAGCAATGGAACAAAGATAACAGAGACACCAAGGTCTGAATGAAAACCACAGATGCTGAGTCCTTGGTAACAATGCCTGATGGTTGTGGCACACAGGTAAATGCAAGTAAATTGCTGTAGGTGGATATGCAGATGAACAGGTGATTCCTTGAGAGCAATGCTGGATGGAACAAGCACACAGATAAGATAAAGATAAAATACAAGTACTTTGGATGCTGTAGATGGATATGCAGGAGCAAGTGAATCAAAGGTATAAACATTGGAAATACAAGGAACTCATGAGACTGAGGACATTCAGTAAAGCTCCCATTATATGTCCCTATATTCAGGCATTGATTAAGGTATCTACTTATACAGCGAATGGTGACGTAAAAACCACTGGCCACCACTTAGTAACACAAATGGGGTGCTGAGACCAGAAGTTTATGCTTTGTTCTTAGAGCCCGATCTATTATTTAGTAATAACTCACTCTAGACGGCAGCCAGCCAGCCCCTGCGCTGAATAAAGCAGGGATGGTGCCTGTGGGGTATAATATGTAATGTGGGGCGTAATTTGTATGTTGGGGAGGAAACAGCTTATGTCAATAGATAGATACCTCCAATCACACTATTATATAAGGAAGGGGGGGATAGGGTGGCTGCCAATTTTCTCTTTTGCCAAGGTAACCAAAATATCTAGATACTGCTTAGTAGTTAAAGGTTCTATGGTGAGAGCATTTTGCCAAATGCAGACTTTATTCAATTCTAAAATATTAAACAAATATGGGGCTGGATTTACAGCACCGGACGTCTTGCATATACGTCCGTTGTTTACTACTGCGCATGCGTAGTCAATTTTTTACTTAATCTACGTATTTTTTTAATAAAAACGGTAAACAGCGGACGTATATGCAATACGTCCGGTGCTGTAAATCCGGCCCATAATATCTCTGAGTCTGGTTAGAGTTGTGCACATTTTTTGCTGTAAAATAGGCACACACAACACTTTAGCAATTTGCAGGTAATGATGAGCTGTGGATGGAGCAGGTAAAGACCGATAAGACAAACCAAAACTAGAACAATTGTTCATTTTTAATCAATTATTATTTTTTACTTTACTTTAAATGAACATCAAACAAAAGCTGTGGAAATTTGTCCAACCCTTGAACGTCCTGTGCCATACTTTGAGTGTTGCCTACAACCCATCATCTGTATTGTAATACATAGTGTACCATACATTTATACAATATGTGTATACAGGTTGTATTGTACCAAGTACACACAAGCAGATTACCACCTTTACATTTACTAAATATATATTGCCACAGCCACTTCTTCATAACGCTCATATTTGTGAAATGTGAATCTAATTCCAGCTTATTTCATTCTGTGCTATTTCATCTATGCTTTCTTTGTCTATTTTTTCACCCTAAAGTAACTGACATCTGTTGATTATCAGAGAGATGAGAGAAGGAAAAAGCAGACAGGATACTTTAAAAAGTCTAACCCACTATTTAATTATACACAAATGTAAATGGGTCATTTTTCCACAGCTAGTTATTACATTCCCTGTGTTACACTTTCCTGAATTTCACCATCTCTCCAGCTTCCTGCTATATAATTGTTTTGTTACATTATTGTCTATATGTTTTTTTTTTCTTCTTGTTTTTTAATGTGAGTGCAGCGGGGTAAATCTTGGTTTTCAGCCAGCCCCTTGTTCTTCATCTGCTTAAGCTTTTATAGATGAAGATTGCTGTAATTATCAGAATACCTGCTTATTTCTAAAGTATTATCATGGCACCCAGCTGGCATTTACAACCAATTAACAAGCTTTGTCATTAGTTGCATAAGGGATATCTTAGAGTATAACTATTGTGTGCTAATTTTCTGTTTTAGATAATCAGCTTGGCCATCCAAAATGCGAGAGGGTAGTAGAGGTAAAGGTTGACACCCTGTGGTAGGCCATAAGAAATTGCTATGCTCTTCCTATAGACAAAGACACCCAGCTATTTTGTGATTGCTTTTGCTCTTACAACTTATGTTCTACAGTCTATCTTTTTGTGTGGTATTTAAGGCGGTAGAAGAAGAAAGTGTGTTGAATATAAGATGAGAGGGGGTAAGAAGGTAAAAAATAAAGTGTATTAGTGTCTTTTATAAAGGAATAAATTATAAAAGAAATAATTATGTCATTTTATTTAGTTTGTGGCAGCTCTCAGCTTGACCGAAGGCCGGCCATAATTTTACCAATTTCAGCTAATGCATGAGTGTTTTTAAAGGGGGACTAGCGAGGCCTTTACAAATGGCCCCTCAATAATTAATTCTGTCCATAGGCGTCCAGGAAAAAATTACACAGGCAAAGGCACCCCCTGATGTGTTTTGTTAAAGAGGACGATACAATAACCAGCTAGGGATATTAATATCATGTCTTGGAACGGCAGAGACTCACATACATGGATTGATTTGCAAATGGGATTAAAGAGAGCCCTTACATGTATTGCTAGTGTGTACTACTAGAATTACTACACAGGTTCACATAATTCTGACAAATTGTGTCTGTCCATTTTCAATCTATTTTCATATGTTCATGGTGTCTTATAAAATGTTTAAGTGATAATAAACCTTTTAAAAAACAAAAAAGTATATATTGGTAAAGGGCAGACTTTGTTAACAGTGTTATTGTTGTTATGTATCTTCTTGTAACTAAAGCAATATACAATTTGTATAGAGATTTATATTTAAAACAACAAACATTTCATATTTATCTGCGTTTCAGTTATTGTATTTATTTATGTTTCGCATATCATATTTTCTCTGGTCTCCACAACTCTAGAAACAATAGCAGTTATTATTAATGTAATTGCAAAAAAACATTTCTGCCTAAAGGAGAATCCTGTCGATGTAGAAGAAACATCAGAATACAATCTTTATATGTAACCATTCATCTATCTTCTTTCACGGAAATATAGTAACATAGAATTTCATTGGACAAAACAAATCCTTGGTCTTTATAATTCAAGATTGATTTAAGATAGCCTTATATTAAGCCCCTGTGCTCTATTGTGTTAGCCTCTACTACTGTACCTCTGATCGGAGACTATTCAACTTGTCAACTTCCCTTTCAGGGAAGTAATGTTTCCTTACCTGTTGCTCTCCTGTTTCAACGCATGCCTTTATGTTCTAATACTTCTCTTTCTTGAAATAACACTTCCCTCCTAACATAGACATGTAGAATGTGAGGACAGCAAAACTGCTTTGTTCAATAAAAAAAACCTGACCTAGACCTTATTTAATCCTTAATTTTATTTAAGATTTAGGATAGCCTTAAATGAATTCCAAGCATGTTTAAATTGTTCTATTCTGTTAACCTCTACAACCTCAGATGGAAGCTTATTCCACTTATTCCACTTCCTAAACCTACCACCCTTTAGTTTAAATGCACGCTCTTGTGTTCTCATAATTCTTTTTCTTTGAAAATGCCACCCTCCTGTACCTGGGGAAACCCCTTGATATATATGAAAGCTGTTTGTTTTGTGATGCATGCCATTTAGTAGTTCTTCTTTGCACAGTCTCTAATGTATTTATGTCTTTGTGGAGATATGGCCTCCAGAACTGAACACAGTATTCCAGATAAGGCCTTACTAATGACCTATAAAGGGGCATCACTGCCTCTCTCTTTCTGCTACTAATTCCTCTCCCTATGAAACCAAGCATTTGACTTGTCTTTCTCATTATATTTTTACTTTCCATGACTTTTAAAAAGATGCTCTATACCTATAATAAATTAGTAATACAAGAAAGAATCCAGAATTCCCCACAATATATTGGTCCAAACTGATTCGTTCAATGATTTCATTACTCCTTTCAAAGATATAAAAGATTATAAAGAATTGGAGAGGGAAGCTCCCACATGTATCATTATATATATCACACATGTGTATATATATGTGTGTATATATATATATATATATATACACACACATCTGTTTCTATATATATATATATATATATATACATACTGATTTCACTAATGTTTTTAATGTATGTATAGAGTAAATGAGTACATGCTCCTCAACACTAGCACTATGTTAGATTGCTACATTTTGTATTGCATGCACATGACACCATTTTGTCGTAATTATCCTTTGTCATCTATGTGTATTTTCCTTAATGATTTTCATTGGCTGATTATTAAGGTAAATTTTAGTTTATTAAGGTATACACCAGTGCTCTGTATTTTTTTATTATTATTATCAGTGGTCAAAGTGGAAATTTAGAAGTGGTGGTATGGACATTTAGAAGTGGCGGTATGAAAATATAGGAATAATAGAAGTGAACGGAGATTTATAACTTTTCAGTTAAACCAGTTAGAGAAGTGACGGTTTGGCATACCCCCGTATACCCCCTCACTTCGAGCCCTGATTATTATATTGTGAATTTAAATATCTTAGGGTCAGCACGAGACCTACAAAAAATTTAGAAATGTTCTACATTCCAGCATCAGAGAACACTCACTAAAACTCATATGTACTATCCACAATTCTATCCCAATTTTAGGAAGGATGGTGTGGAAGTTTTAAGGTAGGGGTCTTTTCTCTCTGAATTAATTCTAAGTCCTCCCTTCACCCACACAGAAGTAGTCCTTATATATTAAATGTAGTATATATGCTGTCAGGGGTGTCCCAACTTTTTTTTTGGAGGGGGGGGTGAGAAAGAGCCCTCCCACTCGCGCTTATCTCATCTTGGTGCACCCCCCTTGTTATGTATTAAGTGTATTTCTGCCACTGCAGAAAGCAGCACACCACCAAAGGCTACCCCATTGTGGGCGTGGTCAAGCCATTGGGGGTGTGTTCCACCCATCATGTCTGCAGCCACCCAGTACTTTGATCATGTCTCTGGCCCCCTCAGTATTCGCCATCATGTGCCACCAGCCCCCTCCCCCAGTACTCCCTGCCTAACATGCACGTTTTATGGTCCTCTAATGTGTAAGCTGGCCTGTGTGTGGTAAAGTAAGTGAGTTGACTTCTACTCACATAGCCCCCTTTCACAGACATACAGTATACATTGATCCATGCCGGAACTAAATAGTCATAATTTATTTTTATTTTTTTTACATTAATTAACTGCATTACATTTGCATTTAGGGATGTCTTTGCACATATTTTGAAGTTTTGATACAAATCCTAATATCTATAACTACTACAACTATCTTACTATTGGAACCAATATCATTTGAGTGTCAAATTCAACATTCTTTTAACCACAAAAGCCTCCTAGTGTCATAAAGAGCAAAACACATATTTGTAACCACAATACAAAGGAAGCCGATGCTTAAAGTTAACACTTACCATGCAGCTGCCAAACTAGTCCGTATGCGAACATGTGCGCATCACAGCTGCAGGTCGGAAGCCCATCGATATCAGGAAGTGACGGCGAAATGGCATCAGCAATCATGGTAACCCAAGAAAACAGCTGGTACACAAGAGCCATGTAGTCTTTGTCCACAGAAATTGTCACCCAGGTCTTTTAATACATACTCCATGTGTCTCCAGGATTCTAATAACCCCCTCATGTCTCCTCAGTTTCTAATAATCCCCCTTATGTCTCCCCAGCTTCCAATAATCCCCCTGATGTCATCCCAGCTTCCAATAATCCTCATGTCTCTTCAGCCTCCCAGTAATTCCCCTCATGTATCCCCAGCTTCCAATAATCCCCTCATGTCTCTCCATCTTCTGATAATCCCCAGCTTCCGATAATTCCCCTCATGTCTCCCCTCAGCCTCCAAATAATCCCCTCATGTCTCCCCAGACTCCAAATAATCCCCCTCATGTCTCCCCAGCCTCCAAATAATCCCCTCATGTCTCCCCTCAGCCTCCAAATAATGGCCCTCATGTCTCTCCTCAGCATCCAAATAATGGCCCTCACCTTACCCTTTTCCTCCTGCTGTGCTCCTCGGCGGTGCTCCATCCTTGCTCTGGATGACACTGACGTGACCTGAGGTCACGCCAGCGCCACACTGAGCTGTGCAGTCTTCACAGTGGGGGAGGATTGGCCTGGTGCCGCATCCCCCGCTTACAAGGGCCCCCCGTTGCGTCCCCCTGTCAGCAGTCCTGGGCACACAGGACCGCATACAAGGGTCCCCCTGTCCGCAGTCCTGGAAGCCCCCTTGATATTTTGTTGGGTTGAGATGCCCCCCCATTCCGACACCCTTGTAACGCTGTAGATATATATATTTATGCTGTCTGTTATTGTAACCATGTATTTTGCATAGTGAGGCTCATATTCTTTTTTTTTTAGATATTAGGTGGTTGGATATCTTGTCATGGCATGCCATGGTAGAATACATTGTGTGTGTGTGTGTGTGTGTGTGTGTGTGTGTGTGTTTGTTTGTGTGTGTGTGTTTGTGTGGGTGTGTGTGTGTGTTTTACTTAACTAATGTACTGAGCCTAATCTTAGGTTTCCCAAACATTTGGACAGATTCAATTTTTTATTCCGCCTCAATTCTTAAAAAAGGTTTTAGCATTGTTTTAAATGCACATTATGTAACATTATATCAAGGAGTAAAACCAATTATAATAGGATGGCATTTTTCAAAGGAATATGTTCAATTTAACACATGAGCATGCATATAACAGGAACAGGAAGGGTGAGGTTTGCCGCTATGAAAGCTGATTTTCGCCTTTAGCTATTACTCCAATGCAGCAGCGATGGCAGTGAATTTCTGGTTCCGGATCAGACCACATGGACTGATTACAAGTAATAACGATCTGATTCCACCAACAGCGATAGGTAGTATTTTCCCCTATTCTTTACCATTAACATTCACCCTAAGGCTCCGCTTCTATTAGCCTAACATTAATCCTTCATGTCCCGCACACTAACCCTGTCCTTTCTGTTCTATCAGCCTAACCTTAACCTTCCATGTCCCTCATTCTGACCTTAACCTTATTCTTCTATCAGCCTAACCTTAACCATCCATGTCCCGCAGCCTAACCTTAACCCTTCATGTCCCTCATTCGGGACCGTATTCAGACTTCCGTCGGCCATCGGGCTGCAAATATACGCAACTAAATGGCAGGTCGGAGCAGGTTACACCCACCAGAATAAACAGTCTCTCCCCTCGCAACCTCCAACTGGATCTAAACTTCCACCTGCATTGACTTGCCCTATCTGTCCGCACTCACTTCCAGCCTTATGTGTATTAGTTGCGTATAATACCGGCCCTAACTCTGTAAGCGCGCTCCACTTTCCCTCATCTCAATGCCTCTCCCCGCCCATATCTATGCAAATCCTTAGGTCCGTATATTTCAGCCGCACTTAGGGTCGCATTAGTCTCCGCCCGATTCACAAGTCCGTCCCTTAGCCATTTCCGACCTTAACTTCAACGTAGATGGCGTATCACTATTACTACGCATGCGCAGTTGATGCGAAATCGATCCGATCCTAAAAATATGCACAGAACTTTCATTAGAAACAGATCTCTGAATACGGCCCTCTAACCCTAACCTTATTCTTCTATCAGCCTAACCTTAACCATCCATGTCCCACAGCCTAACCCTAACCTTCTGCTTCTATTATCCAACCTTAACTTTCCATGTAAAGTATCTTAACTCTAACCTTCCCCATCAGCTATCCGCAGCCCTTCGGGATAGTACAATTCACTATTGGAAATAGGTAGTCATAATACAGTCATTTGTCAAAGTTACCTGTTCCCAAAAGGAATTTTGCTTATTCACACAATTTTGATACAGCTGTGATTGGGCTGTCGGTTGTATCAGTGTTGAAAAATATCTATCGTAGTGGTAACCCAACAGGAAGGTGGCAGGCTCAGAGCAAATGTGATGTG
>WWET01000225.1:710377-721600 GCA_011038615.1 Limnodynastes dumerilii
ATATATATATACATACACACACACACATTATATGTACTCCAGTGCACGCTATGCCTATAAATCTCCTCCTCCCTATTAATCATCTCCCCCTCTCAATTCATCATCTCTCCATTCACATCACCCCCTTTCCCCCCAACATCTCCCTATCCTCATCATCACCTCCCCCTCCCAATTCTCTTTATCATTTCTATATCCACTTCATAATTCCTATTCATCAGATCCTCCTCCCCATTTACCTTATCATTTCCCCCTCCCTATAATCTCCAGCTCACAAATATTCCTGTCATGTGTCTCCAGCCCCCCCAGTACTCCCATCCTATGTCTCAAGCACCCCCATTACTCCCATCATATATATCCAGTCTCCCCCAGTATCCCGATCAATGTCTCCAGCCTCCCCAGTACTCACTTCATGTGTCTCCAGCCCCCCTGTACTCCCATCATGTGTCTCAAGCCCCCCTGTACCCCCACTATCTGCCACCAGGCCCCTATCATGCTTTTTTTTACCTTACCTTACCTCAACAGCACTCTCTCTCTTCCTCCTCCACGTTCATACAGGAAGTTCCTGTATGAGCGTTTGAGGCAGTTATATAGAGCAGCTGAAATCAGATCATCTATGTAGCTGCCGCAGCAGTTCATACGGCGGCCTGCTGGTCTTCCACCCTTTCCGACGCCTATGAAATATATATTTATAGACTAATCTACCTTAATAAATAATTAAGCAATACTCAAATACATCAGTTTTCTAGTAAAAAAAAAGTTGTAAAAATAAAGATATTTATTTAGGAAGATTAGTATCAATTAATATGTTTGGAACAATTATGGATTCCTTATCCCTTGAATTAGAATATATTTTGCCCTTATAAAACTGTTAACATTAATGATCATATAATATATACACTGTTACTATTATTAGGGTTATATGCATTTAAGATGTAATGATAAAGGCTAAGGGAATTCATAATGTCTCACTAATAAACTTATTCCTTTCTTTGTATTTTCTTAGCAGTAGATCTACTCTATAAAGAGTTAAGCAAACAAAATTATGGTTTAAAATGTTTTTTAAGCTCTCCGTTTTTATGTACAGTATGTCTTTAATCAATTCACAGCTGTGTTCACCCTGAGTGTGAACATAAATAATCCACCTGTGTGACTCGCAATCAAACCTATAATGAAGTAGCTTTTAGCCAGGTATGTGCTGCATTAACAAAACTTTCATCCCATCCCTTTCACCAAGCTATTTGGGATTCTGATATTGGGACCAGCACTGTAATGATGCTTTATTGACACCAGCATCTACCACAATATACTTCTTTGGACTGGAAATCCACATGTATCTGCTACATTTTACAACACACAGTCCCTGTTTTTTATTTTCATCTGTGAGGTTACTGTACAAAACCTGGCATAAATAAGAGAAAAGGCTCATCCCAAACTCGTTTGGGTGCTATCTCCGAGTTTGTTTAGATAATTATATTAAAGGGGAAAGGGGGTGAGAAAAACTCTTAATTTTGGTCATATACTGAGCCAAACTAATGACATTGGACCAGATTCAGAGATGGAAAATGAGAGGAAAGGGAAAACCATGTTAATTTCAGGGCAGTCAAATGAATTTTTTTTATTTGCATCTCTGAACCTGGTCCATTGTAACTCTATATGAGCGAGAAGAGTAGCCTTCCCTTGCCTGCACCAGTGTTAGGATACCATGGATATTAGGCTTCAGATCCCAGTTGGATCCGTTAGATTGGGAACGCATCTGATTAAGTTTCAGGATATACTGATATACAGTATTACAGGACTCAAAGAAACAGGGCTAGATTTGCTAAACTGCGGAAATAAATAAGTGGAGAGTTTGGGCTTGATCCAGACCAAGTTAAGTGCTTGAACTTGGGCTGGGCTAAACCATGTTTATTTCAGGGGGAGTCAAGTTAATTGTATTCTTTGTATGCAGGGATATATCTTTGAATTGCTTACTGCACACACATACTGACCAGCTTTTCTATCACACTGTTATTTAGACTTGGGATAGGAAACATCACCTATGACTCCCCTGCAATCAACATGGTTTAGCCCAGGAGTAACTAAGTTCAAGCACTTAACTAGGTCTGGATCCAGCCCTTTATCATGTATCATGTATGTGGACCTCTGCCAGGGGTGAGCTCTCTACTAAAATGTCATATTGCCCTAAGGAGAGTTGCAAAGCCTATTAGCTTAGTAAACAAGTATGATATTCCTGCATTCCGATGGAAAAAGCATTTTAATAATGTTCAAGTGGGACCAGTAAACTAGATACAATATTTCAAGGATATTATTATTATATAATTATTATTATTATGAAAGCCTAAAGAATATCAGCAAAAACTACAACTAAACTATATATAGAAAAATGTCTTGAAAAACTATGTTCTGAGATGATAGTTATAAGCCATTATTGATGCCGACGCTACTGAACATTTCCTGACACATCCTTTATGTTATTTAATAACTAAACCAAAATCAAACAAATAAAAAAAAAAAAATGATGTCCAGTGTATGCTATAAATGTAACAAATAATTTATTGGAGATTTACACTCACATGTACCTTTAGCTGATAAGTGTGAAAGGTTTATAGGGGAGACCTGTTATTATAGGGTTTATGGGGGCTTTTAATGGCAGCTCCTGGTGGGTCAAGTCTTTCAGTGCAAGGGTTAATATTGAAATCCCTGTGTTGGTTGATCCACAGCTGTTGGCCATCAGGGTTGAGCTTTAAAGCAGATGCCCCATCTGTCATTCTTGCTGCATGAGGTACCGACGTCTGTACTTTTCTGCAAGGCTGAGCCATGCCTAGAAGTTGTCAACTCCACAGATTCGTTTTGCTACATCTGTGGTGAGGTGACATTTAAAAGTCAAAGATGCCATTTGATGCCACTCCTGAAGCAGTGCTATGAGCTTTACTTTGGATTTAAAGTTGCTGACCAAGACAAGGACTGGGCTCCTCATATTTGCTGCATCACCTGCCTCAGACTCCTCACAGGTTGGTCAAAGGGTGCTCGGCCCATGAAGTTTGCAGTTCCAATAATATGGTGGGAACCAAAAGACCACTGCACAGACTACTACTTTTGCCTGACAAACATTGTGGGCTTTAGCTACAAGACACAGAACACCATTACATACCCAGATTTACCGTCCCCCATGAGACCCGTGCCTCAGAGTGAAGGCATACCAGTGCCACAGCCTCCAGAAAAGTTTGGACTTCAAGGAGATGAACATGAAATGGAGCCTGCAGAACATATCGAGGATATGGCAAGTGCTCATCCAACCTTTGAGTCTCCCTGTCCGTCTCCTAAACCCCATCTTGTTACACAAACGGATCTCAATGACCTTATCAGTGATTTAAACCTGTCTAAAAGGCAAGCAGAACTTTTTGGGTCTAGATTAAAACACTGGAATCTTCATCACCATGAAACTAAAGTATTTGTTTTCAGATATAGACATAATGGCCCGTATTCACACCTAAGAAGATTCTTCTTTTTAGGTGCGTATTTTTATGTATGCATAGTAGGTCACTTACTCAATATACGTACCAGTTAGGTACATGGATTGCCTCCATGCATTCTTTAAAGACAGCACAGAGTAATTTAGTAGGAAAGAGGCAGCGTAATGCGGCCTCGGGGAATGTTTAAGCAGCAGTGGGAGAGGGGAAGGATTTAGATTAGCGAGGGAGGGTGGGGGGGAGGAAATGTCAATACGTAGTTTCTTAAGATTGAAACTACACACTGTTAGATAAGGTAGCCCTATGGCACTCGTAACTGCTATAAGGTACCTAAAAACAGGGGGAGTGGACCAGAAAAGTAGGTGTGGATACATGTGTATCCATACCTACGGATCACACACACAAGTGTGAATCCGGTCCAATGGTTTGAAGGATTTCTGGAAGATGTACTTGTATATTGCCATGATGTGTGTTCTGTAATGGAATCACTTAGTCACCAGTACAAAACAGAGGATTGGCGCCTATTCATTGATTTTTCCAAAGTCAGCTTGAAAGTTGCGCTGCTCCAAAACAGTAACTAGTTACCCTCAGTACAACTAGCACATGCTGCTGGAATGAAGGAATCATATGGGATCATTTCACTCCTGCTGGGACAACAGCTTGGTTACACAAAGTACTGCTGTTTTCTGTGTGAGTCTTGGACTCATACCTTGACTTCTTCCCAGCCAATCTTGGGGCGGTCATCGTTGAACATGGCGAACAGTTCAACCATTTCCATTATGGAAAAGCATTATCAGGGTAAGTAGAGTCCAAGTATGCTGGCTGACTACTGTTGGACACTAAAGAGAGATGTTCCTAAGATAGGTCACAGTAGAAAATCATATGCATCAACATTTTAAGTGTGCTAGTTGTGTACCATGCCGTGTTGTTAATATATGAAATGTTGTAAACTTGAACTGTGGCTCATTCCAATTCCTTATGTGATATGTAATTCTAGAACACTTGCTTGTATTCAGCGCATAAGACATTATGCATTGCACTCAAATTATTCTTGTGACAATAAAAAAAATAAGATTTTGTTATTCTTTGTTATTGGTGGTCTACTTAAAGGGACCAAAGTGTTTCTTTCTGTGGTCTTTAGAAAGGAACAAGGTTAAGGGCTTACAACATGTTAATGTGCTACAATATTGCACATTTATATTTTTAACTGTCATTTAATTATGAATGACAAAATTATTTATTTGCCGATGTTATAATTACAGACAAATGTTTTACCATGGTGACTTTTAAAGACATTGAACCAGTTGCTGCCCACCGGAGGTGTTTACCAGGATCTCCTGCATTGTTCCACAATACGCTAACATATACTACCCGAGACTTGCATTTCAGCACCAGATTACCTGTTTTGACTGCTGCACATTCTGTAGGATCATTCTGGTCCATTTGTTATATTTATACATGTTTATTTTAATGTTCCAATAAACTGTGGTTTACATTTATTTTTTCTCCCTTTCCATATGTCTTAATATGATGGAGATGGTTTTATTATCATAATCAAGTTACAAGGATATTTGAAGACTTCTACATATATATTTTCACACCAGTTATAACTCATATTGAAACATTCATATGAACTTTATATGTATATGAATTTTATTGTATCTGGTATTTTTAACTTGTTCATCAATTGCTTTTTTTTTGGCTAATTATTAATTATTATTATTAATATTTTAAATACTAAGCGCTGCTATAGATTGACTTTGAATTTAGATTTCTGTATCTTTTGGGTGGTGTGGGACCCCCTTTTCTATCTGGTAGCTTGTAAGGGTGATATATAGCGCAGCACTATGGTAGCTGGTAAGGGTGATATATAGCGCAGCACTATGGTAGCTGGTAAGGGTGATATATAGCACCAAAAGTTTTATTATTTCTATTTTGTGTTTTTAAACCTCCCTAGAACTATAGGCCTGATGAAAGGCTGCTTTTGCTGCCTTTCTGGTGGATACCTCATGTATGCACCTGGTGTAGTGTGTGATACAGTTTTCTTTGCAGTTTTCTTCACAACATAGCAGTGAGAAATGATGATGCAAAGGTAGAGGAAAAGGAACAGGTGTCCTTCACAGGTCAGAGGCAACATGAAGGCCTATGTTTGTTCAACAAATTTTTCTGGTAAGTATGTAATGAACAATCAAATAATGTCATATAGAAACCAAAAAAAACCATTGCCATGTTGCCTGAGAATGCATTATTTGTATGGACAGTTCATGGTAACATGGTTACATAATTAAGGTTACATTTCAATGACACAGTATAGAGCAGTGGTTCCCAAACTTTTTCAGTTTGAGGAACCCTTAGGGTCTCCATATTTTTTTAAAGGCACCCCAAAGACAAAAATAGAATAGAATTCAATAGGAAATAGAAACATTCCGAGGCACCCCGGTGAGAGCATCGCGGAACCCCAGGGAGCCGCGCCGCACAGTTTGGGAACCACTGGTATAGAGTATTCTTTGTTGTAAATTGCAAATATCTTTAAGGATTAAGGGACTGAAATAGAAAACATCATTACCCACAAACAATTTTTAAAGGAATGGTTTATTAACTTTATCAGACTAATACATGTTAAAGCACATGTAACAAAAATGTAACCACAATTTTTTTTTATATTTTCATACACCAAAAAATAAGATATTATTCTTAAACAAAACATATATATTTTTTTAATTCTTAATTTTTCCCCGTTTGTTTAAAAGGGGCAGCTGTCCTTCTTAAACCCCTCTGCATTGGAGGAATTGGTGATCCTGTGAAATCTCGTTTATTTCAGGTGTCACTCTAAATAATAAAAACGTATCTGATCAGACTTGCGCTGCTGGTAGCTACGTTGGGCCACTGAGGAACGTCACAGAAGTAAAATGACACACTACCAATACATTGTAGTATGTTCTATGATTATAATTTAAAATTATTTCATTTGGATATTTAAGCAGGGGTGGGCCGCACTCACGTTGCATTAATATGCAACCACCCGGTGGCCTTTATATGATCTGCTTGCTTATGAGTGGCTCTTTACTTTTTGTAAAGTACTACACAAAATTTAGTGTTACCTGTTAAATAAAGGTTGAATATATGCCAGGGACCTGATTCACAGATAAGAGTGAGTTAGGTGCGGGCAGATCCGCATCTAACTCACTCTTCTAGCCCCCAACCCGATACCCATTTTTAGGTACCTTATGGCACTTACGAGTGTCCATACGGACATTGCACCTCCCCGCCTCCCTCCTCCAACTTCTTACTAAAAACGCCCCGAGATAGCATAACGCCGCCTCTATGGATGTAAATCCCTGTGTGCGGTCTTTAAAGATCTGGTACATAGATAGCGTAAATGACCTACTATACATGCGCAGTAGTCATTTCAGTCAGATACGCACTTGAGAAGCAGAAGCTTCTGAAGTGTGAATCAAGCCCCAGATTCCTAGTTAGACACCGGGCCCCAATTTGTTACAACTTTAACACACGCTCAGTGTATTGAGTCTTTTGCCATCATCAACGAAGAACAATTAGAGATAAAGTTTAGATTTAATTTAGATACCTGCATAATAACTATATATATTTTTTCTTGGATTCAATATTATGCTGTATTAGACTCTTTTCTTCTCCCTATTGGTCATTTCTTATGTAAGTTAAAACTGAGGTCAGCCAGAACACATCTTCAATTCTGATGGCTATAGCGGAGTGTATAGAGTCTATGCCCATTTGAGTTGACTGTCTATCTGTGTACAATATCTGTCCATTCATCTCTTTAAAACTATGCATTTTATATTGTGCTCTCCATGCTACTTGTACACTTTTTCTAGACTTAAATCTGTTTACTCATAAAATTACTTGCTATCTATTCAGACTATTAGCTAATGTAGTAGACTGGTCCTTCTCCCTATTGGCCATTTCTTATGTCAATCAAATCTGAGGCTAATCAGAATCCATCTCCGATTTTGAATTGCTTGTAGGAGAGTGTAAAGACTCTATTCCAATTTGAGCAATGTGTTCCTCTGTGTACAGTATCTGTCCATGCATCTCTTTGCACCTATATTCATATGATCTATAGAAAGTTACCCTTGTAGCGCTTCTTTCAATGTGCAGCAACCCAAGTAAAACAAGGAGGGGGGCTCCTATCTATATACCCCCAAATAGTGTAGACTTAAGTCTATCACTGACTTTAAACACTAGTACACAAATTGTTTACCAGTGATGTGCACATAAATAAAAAAAAATGTGAAAAGTAAAAAAAACACTAAAAATTGTATAAAAAAAATATATATAAAAAAAATGTGGCAAAAGAATGAAAAAATTAAAACAGAAAAAAGGTACTTGAAAATAAAGTCAATAGGCCACATCCAGAACTAAGTACAACAGGGGACTTACAGAAGTCATATGCTTAAGTCCCCTATCTTGGAACATCTGCGCATGCACACGCAAGATGCTCCAATAGCGTACCTACAAACGTACATAACTAAGTTACATACATCTGTAGGTACGAGGAAAGGGCCGACCTTTCATTTTCGATGGCCGTGTCTCCGATATACAGGCGGGGATAGGCATTTAAATGAGGTGTCGGGGATGGGGAAGCCCCATAACGACTAGATCTCGGTCCATACGGACGCAGGTCTAGTCGTAAAAGTTCATGTAGATTTACTACCGAAGGCAGGGAGTGCCGGGGGCATGTACTCCCCTCTATGGCTTCTAACCGGGTCTGGATCTGGCCCAATATCTTTGTCTATTTTTCTCCTTTGCATTGTGTGATGGGAAAATTTCTTTGAGTTATCCCAATCTTTGGTTGATTCTCATTTTAGGTGTTTGAATTATATACATAATAAGGGAACAAGCAGTACAGATCCTTGTGAAATACGTTTTTTCAAATAGTCACACACACTCAGGGCGATTATACTCACATATTTAGCCTCTTGGGCTTAATGCATATAGAACAAACATCGGTTCCTATTCTGAGCCTCTTCTCCGCAGCATTCACACTGTTCCCGATGCCAGATATTTATATATGTGGAGAAAGGAAAAGACAGTTCTTGTGCATATGGCACTATACAATATGGAAAATGTGTGGTGATCCAACTCACATTTTAGCCCCTTGAACGTTATGCATATCAAAAACCTTTACGATCCTCTTTCTCCTTCTACTGAATGACCATACACCTTCTTGTGTGTAGAAACATTTCTTTTTTCCATATGAACTTACATCAATTCAGATTCAATTCAATAAAAAGTCCTTAAAATTCATTAAAAGTTTCCTCTATTTGGGGCCTGGTTATCCGCAGTAAATGGGAGAAAATCACTCCATCACAACAGATCACAGCAAACAGTTGTAAACAGGGGACTGGTAGCCTCGCTGTGTTTAATGAAGATCGTCTCTCTTACTCACCTATCTGCTGAATCCCAGAGCTCCCACTGCTGTACCAACGCGTTTCTACTCAATAGAGTCTTTTTCAAGGTGTATCAGGGGAGTGTCTCTGATCCCTTTACATAGTCCATGGCGAGGCCTGATGATCCAATTACTGGGATCATTAGGCATGGGTGTGTGCAGTGTCAACCTTTAACTTTATTTAAATCATAAAAACTTTTAAATACTCCATGTCGGGACTTCTAATTATAGAGGAACATACACTTTCATGCATTGTTATCTAATTTGATCCTCCATCTTTCAGCTAAGCCACAAATTATTCATAAACTGTAAAAACCTGTTATTAAAAAAACCTGTAAAAAGGGGACGAGGGATGCTGCTGGTATAAAAAAGGAAATAAGCATGTATCTGCACCCCCAGCCCCTTTTTTAAGAACCTATGGCCCTTAAGGCTTTCCTAAGTTCCTGTTCATATTCTCCTTCTAAGAAGGAGAATAAGAACATTCTTTCCCCTCCCCTGCTCCTTTATTATACCTCCCCTCCCACTCTTTTTAAATGGCTGCCACGGCCCGTCTCTTTCTATTTCATAAAGTACGTGTGGCCTTTAGAGAACGCATGTGTTCAATATACTTACCCTAATGGTGCGTAGTAGCTCATTTCTTATTTTCCCGCACTTAAGAAGCCGAAGTTTATTAAGTGTGAATAAGGTCCTTTATTTTTATACTATGCTTTTAATTTAAATACTTTTTACTTTTATCAGTGTTTTAAATGTCAGTATTACAAAGGGTACCATGCCGAACTTATAACTGTCAGCATAAAACCTCTACCGACATATCATTTTACAGGTTAAAACTCTTCGACAATGATTTAGCCAACATTATGGTGTTGGTGTTGGCTGTATCATTGACAGATTAGTGATTGTCACTGTAGTTTGGCACAAATTGGGGAAAGCTCACTGACGTAATTAGGAACTGGGATAGTGTGATAGGCGCTGCTGGGGCTTGCTTAGGAGTACCCCAATAGTACACCGAATAGTACTTTGTCGAAATGCGGAAAGCAAGGTGGATAGCGCTGCCCATCTGGGGTGGGGGTGAGATTGAGGGGAGATCCCACAATGGGGTGGATATCCTCATAGTGAGGATATCCACCCCATTGTTGGATCTTCCCTGAATCTCACCCCCACCCCAGACGGGAAGTGCTATCCACCTTGCTTTCCCCATTTCGACATTGTCACTGTAGTATCTGGAACCAGACTACAACAATGGTCACAATTGTTTTTGCTGTTATTACATACATCTGTTTTTAATCCCAGACTGCAACTAATTTACCAATCTTTGAATCAGCGTCAATGTGTACACAGTCTAATAAAAATGTCTAAAAATGCTAATTTACTGTACACTGGAGGATTTTATAGTTGCTAACATTCCTATTTACTATACAGTACCAGCAACTATAGTTCTAAAGCCAAGCTGTGTCATTGCCTCTATTAACCCTTTACCTGATTATTCTGGTATCCACTCATTCCATATAATTAGCACATTCATAGCTCAAAATGCTCTCAGCCCTACTCGACTGAGCTAGATATTAATTATACCATTTTAATTATGTAGATAGCGCATAATTATACTTGTATTAAGTGCTTGTAATCATGCACTCTTCATTATGTAAATTAAGTCAGGAATGCTTTAAACTGAATAGAAAGGATCTCCTGCTGTCATCTCGTACACTCAGTTCAGTGTCCTCGTTTCTGGATAACAGCAGCTTTAATATAATGTCAGAAACAGATAAAAATAGCTAGGTTCCCTCAGCGATAATCAAACATTCATGAGACAGTTTTGGGCAATATTCATCTCAGGTAACCTGGTTCTTGAGATATGTGTTAAAAGGACAGAGAATAACCAGAGAGAAATGCTGGGAAAATTGGGGTTTGGCCTGATGAGCAATATTCCATCATCTACATACAACGTATATCAATTATTTGATGGGAAATATGCTGGTGCTATTCACTAGGGGCTGTGGCTGTGAAGAACAGTACAAAACGATTATCCACCAAAAACAATGCGTTCACTATTATCAGATTATAAGCTGACCCTGATTGGGCCTCATGTGACCCCTACACCTAATAAATACTTCTGCCCAAATCTGGCTCTTGATCCACCAGAAAATACTTTAGTGGTCCCAATTTATAATTGCACAGATTTAGGCATTTTAAGTGACAGGGAGCTCTTGTTATACCCTTGTTTATGACATGAAGTTGCTCTTTGTATACAATTACAAAGTTGAAGTAATAACTATTGAAATACTATTTTGGCTCCACCTTGCCCAAATATAATCAATACTGCATAGGGAA
>WWET01000225.1:721619-741413 GCA_011038615.1 Limnodynastes dumerilii
GGAAAGAGCTTAATAACTTTGGAAGGGATCCATCCATACCTCCGCTACTTCTGTGGTCGGATAGGCAGTGAAGGGATCAGCTGTCTAAACTCTGTATAAGCGATTTGCGATCTGAGTATCCTACCTTAACATTTTTGGCGGTGCGTAAATGTTAATTGTACATAAGGGCTGAAGCCAATCCTTACTTCACAAGCCCTTCACCCAGCTTTCAGCTCTGGCCGCCTTGCTGTCAGAATACTTATCAGGACAAATTCATCTTGGTCCATACTGGTACTGTATGCACAGCAGTACCAGAAGGGGGTAATTTTCTGATCATAGCGAAAACACCCCCTTGGCGTATATATGAATGTGTCCCTTCATTTGTATGACCTCATCCTTCCACTCACCATCCGGTTCTACCTTATGGAATCCTCTATAGAGGAGATCCCATAAGGCTGAAGTTGAGACGTATGATCTCTATGTCTTCTCAGAGAGATGGAAGCAGGTTCTTTATACCTCTGCACCTTTACAATGTTTCCACTTACATAAAAATGAGTATCTCTGATTCTACCCCTGACCCCCTTTATTAAGGTGCCAGCCCCTTATATCTTCCATTTAAAGTATATTCTATTTATGCATGTAACTGTTCTTTGCTGTAGCAAAATCATTATGTAAGAATGACTGCTTGTTGTATTTATAAAACAAAAGCAACTTATTACTAATACATTAAATGTATCCTTTTGCAGATGTTTATTTAAAAAAAATATCACAATTGTTCTTTAATATAAAAAATCCTGGGTATTGACCTTAGATAATACATCATTTTGATTATAATTTTGTAGCAATCAGAAGGTAAATGCTCTAGGATAAGTCAAGCAAGTGGATGTTTTGGACCCTACAGACTGCTCCCTTTACAGACCATCTGTCGATTACATAACAACTCATTACGCATACATTGCTCTGTGCTATTTCACTATCACATAAGCTCTGTAAAGATTATTTGCTATTAGCTTGGAAATAGTATTAATGCTCAAACACACAATGACACAGAATGAGATTTAAATAAGTAGCACAGCGAGGAAGCAACATATACAGAGAGCAAATAAGGGAACAGTGCACAGGCAAAATGATGCTTTGTTTATTGCTCTATATTCCATTTGGAACTCCTGTTGACTAATATAATGTAAATTTTATACCAGTGAAATTTGATTTTGAGGAATACTTCAACCCTTGGATTACAGTTTACCAATGTAGAAAGAAATTTTGTTTTCAACTTAAATATTCACAATTTTAGGCCAAACTACATAAATTCTATTCTTCCTTTAGGTTGTGCTAGAGCAATGACAATGAGTGACCTATTTTATAATAAATAAAGTAATAAATCTCATTTGAAACAATGAATAGGATCCAGAATTTAAAAATATACCTGAGCAAAACAATACTTAAAAATAAACTTAGAGGGTAGAATCATACAGCAAAAACATGTCAAAACCCACTTCTATATTTCACAGTATTTCAAACGAGTCATACAGTTTCATATATATAGTCTATCAAGCAGGTATAATCCAATATTCTATGTTTCAGAGAAGGTAAAATGTTTATAAAAATATATATATGATACTTACAGTCCCAGTTGAATATTTATGCTTCATTGGGTGATCTATCCTTTTGGCGATTAAGGTTTAATAAAGTTTCTCTGAATAAACCGTCACTTCTCTTTTCCTCCTTGTGTCATTTTAATCTCCTCCTCATGTTCTCCTTTGAAATGTTCTATGTCCAGACGTCGCCAATCTTTTTCAAACCTCAAGCGTTCATATACAGAAAAAACAAACAGAGGAAGAAACCCCTCCCCCCCTGTGCAGGGTATCACTGAATGTTAATAAATAACATCACTTTTGTGCATATATTAGGTTCTTTCAATTCTCTGCAAGTTCCAAATATATCACAGAGGAAAAGATGTATACAAGAAAGGATTCCCTTTGTGCAGGTCTTTAAACAGTATGGATATTTAAATATAATGAATCCTACTCACATTTAAGCCCCCCTTGGGCTTTAGGCGTATACACAAATCACCTGAATCACCATCAATACTTCTTTCCTTTTTCTTTCACTTTATTTCGTTTTAAAAGACTGTTTGTAGATAAAAATAAATAAAAATGCATATAAAAACATCCAGGGTTTCTTCTCATAAAACCCCCCTCAGTTGGGCTTTGTAGTTGGTGGTAAGCAGAGGACCTCGTTGGTGTGGAGGTTTATTCACAGCGGACTGTATATATTGGGCCCGATTCCCACGCTGTGTGTTAAATCTTGCTTGCTACAACTCACCACTTGCAGTCTGAAAGCTCCCTCTGGTCACCAACGCATTTCAACAAGACACACCTTGAAAAAGATATAGCTAGCTGAAATGCATTGGGATAAAATTAACCAATTGCAGTCAGAAAGCTCCTTCTGACACCAATGCGTTTCATATATTTATCTAGACATATTTTTTTTTGCCTGTAATGCGCAATGCTACCCTCCAAGTTTTTTTTTAAGTATTGTGTTGAAATAATTGTGTTACATTGTTTACCTTTTCTTTCTTGGGGGGGTTAGAATAGCTGCACCAGAAGGTAACGCGGTACCATGTTGAAAATCAGAGATAGAAATGTATTTGATTCTTTGCATGCAAGGAGAATACTTTGCTTTTGCTTTTGACCAGCTATACTTCATACTTTTACCCTCACATTTTAATTGCCATCAGAGCAACAATAGCCTAGTTTTAAGACACACCTCGTTCTTGCTTCTCTTATTTTAAATTATTAAGTACTGAATCAAACTGCCCATCACATCGGTATGAAGCCTACTACAGTGGCATATTCCATATACCTATCGTCTTACTTGAACAAGCAGCATGCCAGCCTTGAATATTTCTTTAATTTTCTTGGTTTATCTCTAGGTTGAGATGTACTAACTTTGAGTCCTGTTTTTTAAACTGTACTTTCTCAGGTATCCACTCTATTACATGTAATAAAAAACAAACAATACACCCCATTCCTTCAGCATGCCATCATGGTTACATTAATGACAGCAGTGGAAAGACTGATGGTAGTGAAGGTTTACTAGTGTAACTAAAGTAGGGCCTAGCTAAGAGAAAAGAAGGGATTTAAAAGTTTGAAAATAATTTGGTAGGAATTTATAGGTTTTGATATCTGGTTATCCCAGAATAAAGGAGTTTAAGGGCTAGATTTACTAAACTTTATTACAAAAACAAACAAAAAAAACCAAAACAATAATTTCTTTTGTTGAAAGGTTTATTTTCCAGTAATGTGCAAAATAAAATGTTAGTGTTAATCATAAAACAAGTTTAAGAATACATTAACCCTATCACTTCAGCAAAAGTTTGCAATCTTGTACAGACTTTCATGAATATAAAGGGATTGACACAAAGATAAAAATGAACAAAAATTGAATTATTACTACAGTTCAGAAAGTTAGCACATTATATCTCTCTTCATGAAATATGTTAAAAAGGTAGCTTTTCAAAATAAAAGCCGTGCTCTTCAATAAATATATATTGTTTTAATCTTATCTATAGAACACACAGCCCCATAAACTTTTCTGAAGCCAGTGGAGAGGCCTTTTCCCTGTTCTCAACAAATATATATAGTAAATATATTAAAAGTGTTGCATACAGCCTCAAGGTATGTATGTATATACATTCCCGAAATTCCATTATCATTTGTTACTAGCCTTTTCCTCTGGCATCAAAATAGTTGCATGGGCACAAAAATACCACACTCAAGCAAAGTACCAAAGAGACATAGGTTAGGTATATCAGATGCAGGAGCTATTGTAGAACTACACACTGTTAATTTGTCAATGTTTTTCCACGAATGTTAAAGCCTGTTACATATGTTATTTCCGAATACAATCCTACACTGTAAATTGGCTGTACGTTGTATAAAGAGGCAAGACAGGTTTATAAAACCTTACAGGACCTACTGAACTACAAGTCTATAGCCCATAAAATGTTTTTTAATCTTTATACAACAAGGTGCAAACCATATGTTAGAGGACTATTGCCACAGCAAAATGGGGCAGAGACTTTTTTCTTCCCTGTGAGACTTTTAAATCGTGCTCTGTTATCCAGCACCCAGAGGTAACAAGAGTGCCAGGCTAATTGAACACAGACACTTGCTAGATAACCAATCCCGACTCTTGGCAATGTCAGTATCCATTGGCTTACAATATATGAATATAACAAAAGTATTAATGTTATGTCTTGAGTACATTGTCTACAGAATATATTTAATTGAAGGGACAACTTCTGTGAATTTTATATTATATCTACTCAACGATGATGAAAAAAAATTGTTTCTACTATAAATTTTTTACATTTATAATATATATTTTCAGTCAGCCTCTCTATCCACTTTAGAATCGCAGACTTTGTAGTTTCTCATTGGTCCTCCCAGGCACATGCCTATTCTGTAACCATTCCAAGGGAAGGACACCACTGCAGTTTTCATAGTGTAAAATGGAGATGGTCCAGCCTTTGCCCATTCTCAGTTATACCTGCATCATTTCACATTTCAGACAATATACTATTTTTCTGATTTTACTATTATTTTTTTCCCTAGTATTTATGATAATGCATATTCCCCCCCCCCCCCAAAAAAAGAAAAAAAAAAATAAAAAACTCACCATCTAGCTACAATCAGAGCTTAAAGTGGGGCATACAGAGGGGAATGCCGTGCTGTCACTTTTCCAGCAGATTTAATTTAATTTAATCTCTATTCACTTCTATTTGCATTTAGACCACTGGCTGCATCTAAACTATAGTGGGGCTCAGATACAGCTTTCCCATCTAAGATGCATCTTCCACGACATGGTGGGGAAGCTAGATTGTAGTCCATTAGTAATTCATTCAAACTTTTTTTATTTACCATTTAACAGCTGCTGACTTCCTGCAGAGATCAGACAATAGAGCTGACATCACTCATTCAATTCACAGCATGGTCCATACCCTCTCTCTGTAGGACATTGGATGGGTGACATCAGCTCGATTGTCTGATCTCTGCAGGAAGCCAATAACTGCTAAATGATAAGTAAACAAGTTCTAATGGTATCTGAAGCCCAATTCAACTTTCCCCAGCAGGTGGGCCCACCATGTATGGCAGACGTTTCCTTGTTAAAGGTTTAATTGGACACAGCTGTATTAAGTTATACTTGTGACGTACACTTGCCCTTTGGCAAAAGTAATATAAAACAAATAATTCTTGGATGATGTGCCTTGGAAATATTTAGCCAAACGAATTATTTAAAGCTGGTAAACTTTAGCCTTTTAATTTACAATTTTTTAGATGAAAATGCCCTGTCTTTTTGAAATTTTCATTTGGGACATAGTTTTCCCAGCTTGCCCAATTAGACCATACGCTGTATATAGTCACACAAAGACAAAATGCTATTTCAATCTAGTTTTTATAATTACCCTGCAACTGATCAGGCACAGACTGTGGGAAAAACCCATGTGTAAAATGGCACTATAGTTTGATGCACCTATGATAGATGACAACCCCTTTGCAGAAACAATTCTCCTCCTTGGCCTGGGGTGGAAGAATTCATGATAAGAAACCTTCTCACTGTGGGTCCTCTTTCTCTATGGTTTAACGTGTGGCTTACCTCTGGTTTATCCAACGAATTTGAAATAACTCAGTCTAGGCTTAGAAGCACTAAAGCTGGATACAAATAATGCAGACCCCTTGTTGTTGTTTATTCTTTAAACACTATAGATGACAGCTGCAGATCTGGTGGCTGTCATCTTTATTTGTGAACTGCCTCTTATTGAAAATAATAGGCAGTCAACCGTAAGTTACACAAACCCGAAGCTTAAGAGTAGGTCTTTTTTAGGCAATCTAAAGACAGACTTGTCTGCCATCCATTAAATGTGACTTTTTATTTTTAAAGGGGAAAATTTGGGATGACAATGTGTGGTTATCTTTTTTTTTAAAACAAAAACGTGCGTGTTGCACATGCGTAGTAACTATTTTATTTTTAGATTGGGTATATGTGGTCTTTAAAGACCGCATATACGAAATCTACGTAACAAAACAATACATAGATTACATAAAATAGTTACTACACATGCGTAGTAGCTACTATCGGTATTTAAGACTGTATGTGCAACACGTACGGTGTTGTGAATCCGGGCCATTGTTTCTGAGCAGATTTCCAGCTGTTTTTGTGAATCACAGCTCATTAAATAATGCACTGAATGAATAATGCACAATGTCTGCAAATTTGCAAAAAAGATAAATGCTAGTTTTGCAAAACCACCATTTTTCTTTTAATAACCCTCCATGCCTATTTTATAACTTATTTACAGCCTATAGCAGAAAAACTTTGTTACTTTTTGGAACTGAAATTCTGGTTGCTGCTATTTACTTATAATGTAGCAGCAAATGTATGATGTAGTTGCTGTTTGTCACTGACAACACATTTATAAAGCCGCATGACCCAAGAAACTTAAGAATAAAACATACATCTGACAAAAATCTTCATTCTAGTTAGGAATATGGTGTAAATGTAAATGTAATACACATACAACCAAAGGTTGTACAACGTGAATGAAATGGCCTCTTACTGTTGCAAATGAACCATTGTTGGAAAGCATTGTGGTCTGGATGCTCTGTGTAATTCTCCTGACTGGCTGTCTTCACTAATCTCTGTGGATCCTTGATGTATCCTGTTCATCTGTGTGGTGTGTTTTCTCCTTTGTCATGATTACCGATTCATTAGTATACCTGACAGCCATATATTAGCTAATCTCAGCTATTCCATAACAACATATATAACTATAAGAATAACTTATACTTCACTCTTTTCAAAGGTGTTGATGGTAATATAGTCAGTACGTCTCTGGAAGGCTGCCTCAGGACTACTTAAAAGGGTGCTATTAAAAAAGGGCCTTTAGGTTTAAGCCTAAATCTAAAATCACTTTAATAAGAATAAACTCTACATAAATATTACAATAAATGCCAAATGAAAGTTTAGCATTTCGAACTGAAGATAAAATAAACCTTTGTTTTCAGTGTTAAAATATCCTTTGTTCACTCAATTGTTATTTTTGTAATGAAAGAAAAAGTCATCAGTTTATCATGATGTATGCTACCATTACCCTTGGTAACGTACAGTGCTCTGATTTTTGCATAAAAACCACTGTATGTATTTATTGGACTACCCTTTCAATGACTTAGAACACCCCTGGTAGGCGAGTTGCCATGGTAATTTCTATGCCTCACAAGCGACCATTTTCATCTCCGGTATCCTTCTCTTCTATTGCCTCTAGGCCTCGCTTGGATTTCATGTCAGTTGCCTTGCCGAGACCACTGGAAAGACACGCCTGCTGAATCTGCCTCATGTTCTCCATAGCTTCGTTTTTGGCATTCTTCAGTAAATCTCCCTGTCCCTGCAAGCAAAGAAAAATAACCAAATAAGCAAAAAGCTCATTCATACACAAACAGATAGGCACATAGATCTCTTAGTTGTAAGTGGAGAAGTAATAATCAATTAATCACATTAACAATTGCTTGGAAAAGGCCCTATTTGACAAAATAAGTATTAAACCACCACTGCTCTATAGATTGCCGTAATACACCACTGGTTTGCACCTATAAGCAGCATAGTGATATGAACCTACTATTATTAAGATGTTTAGAAAGTTTCACAGACCACTATCTCAGGCACTGTTAGTGTTGCCTATTCAAGATGACAGCCAAACGATTTAGAATATGTGACCCCAATCACACTAGTTCCCAAAAGCACGGGTACAGATGCAGATGTTGCGAGTCCCTGCTGCGAAGGCTCACGTTGTGAATTAGGGTCAGCCAAAAGCTGTTTTTTTTTGGCTGTCCCTATTTTGAATGCGAGCCCTCCCAGAATTGTTTTTTTTATGGATGGTGAGTATGTGATTCACATACTCACCTATTCACTTTCGGAAGCACTGCTAGGGTTAGGCCGCATGGGGGGAGACTTAGGGTTAGGCTGCGGGTGGGACTTAGGGTTAGGCTGCAGGGGGAATTATGGTAGGGTTTTGGGTTAGGGAGCGGGTTGGGGGAAACTCACTTTTTGGAGCACCGTGATTCAGTGCTCCGGGGATTGATTTCTATGCCTTTCGAAATAAGGCCGTTCACTATGGGGACCCACACTCGGGTACAGGGCAGTTAAGCTGTAAGCAGAGTGGTGCCCAAATACGCAGCACTAGGGTAGTGAAGTAAACTGTATGTAAATTAAAATATACAATTGTTTTAAACTGCATATTTTTCATAATTGATTACAACATTAAACAGCAGTAGCGACTTCATGTCTATATATGTTTTTCCAAGATGACATTTTATAAAGGAGCTGAATTAGGTTGTTTATTGAGTGCCCCAGGACTTAGACATAACCAGCAGCAGCTGCAAATGTTTTAACATAAATCGACCTTAGTTGCATCTGCATTCTGATCTGGATTGGGTACACTTGCCTTGGCACAACCTTATTGTATACACTGGCTACGCCCCTCAACATGCCCCCTAGAACGCAAGCCATTGGATGCTTAAGTTGCTCTCTGATCTGAATAGGACATTGATGCATGCACTCCTAACCTGCGCATGCACAATGCGAAAACCTAGGGTTTGGGTCTTGGAAGTCTTTCCATATGAGGGGAATGGTTAGCAATGGGATGTAAATATTGCATATATTTCTATGATGCTGAATGTTTAATCAAGATACAAATTCACTAAGCTTAGGTAATTGCCACCAAATTGAATAATCCCTCTCCTACAGACACACACAGAAAACCCCTCCTGTCGGAGTGGGAAAACATTTTAAGAATTGATTTACTTCTAAAGGTCAGTGTCTAATCAAAGTAAATTTTCCACTATGAAATCTATTATTCCCTGCTCAGCTTTTGTCAGCTGCAATTTGCTGGTCGTGCCTGCTGTCTTATGAGTTTTGTTGTCAGGCTGTCTCTGAATAACACTCTTTATAAGACCCGTGCATGGCTTATGTTACTGCTACAGACACACACTACTCCTACTGGTCGTGTTTTTGATCACTGCATTATAGGTGAGCAACAACCACTGACCTTGACATTGTTTGTTAGTTGGAGCTGCTTTTCTCTTCCTTTGTATGGAAGATTACACAAATGTCTTTCAGTAATAAGACCCTATAATAAACAATACATATAGGGCTCACTTTACGATTAGGATCTAGCACTAATTAAGGAATCCAGGTTTGCTGCTCCTCACAGGGAGCCTGGACACATTGATGGCCACATTTACTATAACCTACTCCTCTGACGAGGTCCGGCGATGGTCTGCAGCACTTCACCTGAGACATTTGTCTTCTCTTGGTTTTGGTACATGCGCAGTAGCTATCTTTGGGACTTCAAAAATGTAAAAAAAAGTAAAATGCACCAGAATATAGCTTCAGGGAGAGAGATGTGGAGTGCCGGGCAAGTTCATTTCAACATGGAACACCATTGGTGATTCCATTGGGGAAAACATATAGGTAAAAGTTTAGAATGATTTATTTATTAATAATATATATATATATAAAAAAAAAAGCAGTTAATATTTTAATTTATTTATAAAAATATGCTGGCTGTGTATTCCAGCGGTCTCCCTATACATATGCCCCCCTTTCCTTCCCCTAATAACAGCTATTAGGGAGAGGAAAAGGGGAATATATGGGGATTACTTTTACCAACTCCATTTTCAGATGGAGACACTTAGTAAATATAGCGATCAGTCGCCCCACATTCATCAGAGGGCCGTAAGTCGGGGGTGCTGAAGTAAATGGCGATGCCTACATTTTCATGAGATAAAGACCATTTTCAGGTGATCACCGTTTTGTAAATGAAGCCCTTTGAACTTTAGTACAATAATCTACAGAATTATAGAAAAATTCGTATTTTATGTCATATTTTGGCTTTCCAAATGATATTTCAGCACTAGCAGATGTGTTATTTTGAAGTGGTATTTTCAGTCAATACTGATTATGTATCTCAGGCACTGATGTATTGTGCTTTACACTTATACGTTCTACTACTATTTAAGTGTGTAGTAAAAGCACTGATCCATTGGGTCCTCTGAATATTCGCAAGGTTTAATCACTCAGCCTGATTAATATGTTTGTGGAATGTGACATACACTGTAGCTGAAAGTGGATCATTTCAATGTCCTAATTGGCTAATCAGGTACAGTAGCTTCAGAAAAGCTAACATATTTTATAGAAGTACATTTTCTTTCAAACTAGGTTCATGAAAAGACGTTTTCTCATGTCATTATTTTTTCTGATTGACAAAATAGCTTAGAAAGCATGCACTTCATGTAATACACCTTCAGAATTACACTAAAAACTAACTATTTATTGATATTTTACTATGTTATTAAGCAAATAGGCGATTAATAAAACGGGAGCGTCTCGTGGTTTGAGAATCCTATTATGAGTCATTAGAGCTGATGTGCCTTTTGTAAATTCTAGATTACAAACTATACAAAAATCTAATTATGCTTATAAAATCCTACATTTAAGCAAAACATCCCTTGTCCAAACTCCTGATTGTTGCCTATGGATTTCATCCTCCTGCTTATTGAGGTTTAATTCTAATATTTTGGATTCCCTCCTGTTTTGATTTTTTCCTGAACTCAGACTACCTTCAGCACCATCCGTTCTCCTGCCAGTTATTCCTGACATCTGCCTGTATTGTGGTTTTGATTGACTAGTGGTTCTACTAGTCTGCATTCCTCATGTCTGCAACAGTCTTATTCTTTGTGCAGAGTGGCTACCTACCTGCGCATGTGCCAGCAGGAAGAAAAGGTGGGGGGCTGAGGAGGCTTTGTCCCGGGCTCCCCCCACTCCTAATATAGAGGGAGTTAGATGCTAATATCTCTGGATAGGACATGTGACATCTCCAAAACAGCTCATCCTCTTATGCTACCAGATTTTAAATGCCATCCTACAGAGAACAATATTGCTTTTCCACTACAGTGCAAAACTTAACACCCTCCTAGCAGAATTATGTTTCTGCTGTTGTAAATGGCCCTTATTATCTAATTCAGGTCTCTTTGCTGGAGCACAGGTGTGTTCATTACTAACTGATATGTGGAAAGATCCTAAGGTGGTGCTCATATCACTGATTATGAGACCTGTTAGTGGTACTCGAAGACCATGGTTGAGAATCTCTATATTATAGTGTCACATAAGTTTACATGTCTGATAATTTATACGTGCTTCTGTTTAAATAACTGTTGAGCATTTTTTTAAATTATGCAACATTAAAGTATACATTTTTACACAAACACACATGAGCTCTTCTTAGACAATGTGGTAAAGTAGAGTAGCCGCTACATGAGAGTAAAATAATGGCTACAAAGCTGCAGACTAATCTATATTTTAAGCTGTATGAACTTTAGGAACACTGTAAGTGTGGCCATCCCTCAGGTCGTCCCTCGTGGTTTTCACTCATTCCCACTAGCTAGTGGTTAGTGGCATATTTCTCACCAGACGTCACTAGCGTGCTGGGCGCATTCATGCCAGAAGCTGCAGACAGTGCATGCAGCCAGCAACGCAGAAGAGAGTGCAGAAGTTACAAGGTAAGTTAAAGTAAGATGGGGAAGGGAAAGTGCTTTATTAAGGGACATGGGGATAAATTGAGAACAATTAAGAGATATAAGAGATATATGGGTCATACATTAAATACAGCATGTTCCATAACATAGCTTTATATTCCTCTTTAATATTGTTCAAATTATCCTCTAGAAGAGGAATTTATATTCCCTTCATTATAAAGCTCTACATGATATCGTCATATTGGCCATTTTAATATAATTGACACAACTTATATAAACATAAATGTGCCATTTTTTGACAATTCCATAAAAGATTTGGACACAAATGCTTCCAACCTGCAAGATCACTAAATGTGATTACAAGGGATGAGACATTTGGTTTTGTAAGTATGACCCACTAAAGTGAAATGAATGCCCCGGGTTAGAATATTTTCATTGCGAATTTACTAGAACCATATGACTGTGCCTGAAATTTCATGAAAAATGGATTTATCTTCTGTTGATGCAGTACCAAGTCCTTCTATTGTATGGATAACAATCATTCAGTGAAAGATGTCATTCTGCAGATGATAAATGATTCACTTCCTTGTAAATTCAGAGTTTGTGGGTAAGAAGAGATTATATCTCTGCTGTCCTATAAAGCCAGCTGTCTCTAGAACACCTTATGATTTGTGCTTAATATTAACTGAACGTATAAATGGCCTGTAGAATAAAGCTAAAAATCCAAGTATAAACTTGGTCCCCGTCCCCCATGACTTAAACTGTTTTTCACACAAGCTCTGGGAACATGTAAGCATTAACCAGATCTGATTCACTTATCATTTTAACTGTTTTGTTGTCTGGAAATGTAACGGTTTATTTCTAGTATTTGCAATGACACATTCCGGTCACTAGAACTAGTTATCATATGATGGTGCCAAGAGATTACCATGCTGTATTTTGCTAGTTGGCCAGAGATGACAAGCACAAGCTCAAGCACAAATTTTGAAGCATGCTTCCTTTGTGGAGACAAAGGGCTACCACTGCCAACTATTAGATCAGCTCTGAGGTCAGTGTTTATGCTTCTGATCATCAACCCTTGCCTAAGGAGGAGGTTTGAACTACTAGACTTGTTTGCTTATTGTTTTAGCACTGTGACTTGCCTTATTGCAAGTAATTGCCTTTTACAAATTACTACAGCACTTACACTTATTTCCCCAGAGCGTGAACGCCAGGTTCACCCTTACTTCCCAGTATAATATGCACAGCACATCCTCCTTTCAATTTTAAAATTAACACACTGTGAAACATATAAAATACACAGGTAATATTGAGTTTCTGTTCACTTTTTAAGATTCTCATATGATACCCAATAAATAATATAGCAATATATAATTGTAACCTGATGTCATTATCTGTGCAAGTAATTAATAGAGTAATGATGGAATGTGTGGGGTAAGTGACGGAGAGCAACATATCCCCCAGCTTACACATATATAGGATATGTATATGTAGTATATAGTGTGAAAACCACAGGCCTATTCAGACCTTAGTAGCAGAGCCGAGGGGTTCAGTATCCATGTCAGCTGCTAAAATCTGTACATAAGGTTTATCTTGCGGGCAAGATAATCATACAAAAGTTCTAAACCCAGACCTTACCGTATGGTTTACATAGGAAGGCCCACTGTGTATATAAAGTAGCATGGAGAACTGCAAGTTGTATGGAAACAATATTCGTATATTCTGCATTCCGGTGTGTAGCCTAGTATTCTGGGCATATGCGTTAATGAACGTAGGGGATTAACACACGCAATCTTGCGTAAATCACTTATCATTCTGAAGTCTGAATAAGGTCCCACTGGTGCTTCAAGGAGACTGCTGCTTCACAGTGTTTGTTGCAATAACTTCTGTGCATGAAGTAAGAATGTGTAGTACATGACAAAGTAAGCAAGACAGATTTACAGGTAAATGCTAATTAGCCTTAATTTATATAGCGCCATTATAATACACAGTTCTGTACAGTGAATATTTGGCAATTACATCATACCTTGTTCCACTGGAGATTACCAAATGATTTCCCTAGCACACAAGTTCATACAACATCTTTAGGAAGCAGCCAATTCACACATCAGTGTTTTTTGTTTTCATTATTTATTTTATTAAAGAACCTAATAACACCAAAGTAGATCACTCTCGCCAGAGTGCCATGTGACCAAGTTACGCTGACTACATTTGGATCACAGAGTCTGAGAATACCTGCTGATACTGCAGCTCCTCTAAGACAGAGCTACACTCATAATAATGTATGTACAGTCATATTTTTTTTATACCATCTATTTTAGACTATTGAAGTGTCAGTGACTGATGTATTCTGTTATTCTTCATTGATTTGTCATTGGTGGAAGGCTCCATGAATGCTTTAGCCTAGGGTGATTGGGACTCTTAAGAGGGCTCTGGTTAGTAATAAACTTTTTCATTTCTTCTCATGTATTTGCACTCATTTCAATGGCATCCTTTATTTAGTAATTACCTAAGAATAAAAATCCAGAGGCTAAAGGTAGATTCACTTAAGTGTCTAAAAAAGGAAAACAGTAGAAGTGTCCTATAGCAAACATTAGGATTCTAGCCTATGTTTATATAGTAAAGTCAAGAGAATAAAGCATGTGATTGGCTGCCAAGGGAAACACTTTCCTTATCTTTAAGCTTTGCTAAATCTGCCTCTGTGTGAGCTGGATAAAGCTACATCTAGTTCCCAGACCTCAGGCAAACCTAAAGAAATCATTCTTCATGAGATTTAGTCAGAGATTTTAGTCAACAGTTTTACTTATGTAAAACTACACTGTAGGAATCCTCACTGACGCACCACCTGCTGACATCCCCATTCACAGTTATTAACGTTCAAGTTCCACTGGTGTGTTAAGAGCAGTTATGTAAGCAGCAATATAAAAAGGATGTCTTCATTGTACTTGTAAGGGAGTCTTCCACATGAACACCATCAAGTTCTGAGGCTGATGAAATGTCAACTGTCTGTGCAAACCGATCTTCTACAATCACACACACAGCACACTGAAAACACTCAATCAGTCATATGACAAACCAATATTGTTTATTCTATAAGCCCATATCATTTCACAGACCTTTCACAGTTCTTTTCAGTTCTACAGTATAAAAAAAAAATCTAATTACATCTTAATTCTGAAACTGTGACTAAGCAGTGTGCAGCATCAAGGCATGTCCAGGTATATTTTAGTGAACCAAAAACCACCATCGGGAAACTTTTCTAAAAAATGAATAGCGAACCATGCAACCCCTAGACCTTACAGCTGCAGTGTATACTAACTACTGACAAGCTCTTGCCCCAGAACAAGGATGTTTCTGTCACCTCTTACAACCTCATATAATCACATTTTATTTTGGGTCTCGTATAAAATATGATGCATGATGCTCTCTACCATTATTTATCTGAAAAATGAATCACATGTATCTCAAAATGAGAGCAATGAGAAAGGCAAGTTAGATGCTTGGTTGCATAGGGAGAGCAATTAGTAGCAGAAAGAGAGAAGTAGTGATGCCCCTTTATTGATCATTGGTACAACCTCATCTAGAATACTGTGTTCAGTTCTGGAGGCCATATCTCCAGAAACGTTGCCAGTCTCTGGTCAGAAACTCCCTTTTGCGAAATTAAGACATCCGAAAGTTCCTTTTCGGATGTCCCTATTTTGAATGCTGCACTCTTTATAATTTTTTATGTGGATATATTACAATATAAATACTTCAATATAAAATTTCAATATAAATCCGCAGTGGTTACTCCCCTGTGTTGATTTGACCACATAAGCTCCGTGAGAAAAGATTAATTGACATCCGAGAAACCCCTATAAAATAGCCCTGTACCATAGTGACTGAACCATCCGTTTTGAGAAAGTCCCAGCACGGGACGAAACGCGTCAACGGGAACGCCTCTAAATCCCACGTGCGCACACAGCTGACACATTGTGTTTGATCCAGGCGGTCTTCGGTCCGTGGCAAAGGAGAACGGCGGGTGGCCTCCGCTTTGTTCCTCTATACCATCTACCCACGGAGGGACACAGTTCCATCTCCCTGGACCGCCAGGCAGTGAGTACTAAGGACTTTAAGTCTTCAGCAACCGGCATTGTTTATTTCAACTCGGGGCTTAGGAGGAGCTTGATAGAGGGTTTCCCCTTCCAGCACTATAACATCTTGTGATACAAAGCTACCACTACGGAGGAGTTTATCTGTGGGGATTCCCCTATATTGCATTATCTGGGAGCAAGTGAGTCTGGTACTCCGTTTTGTTTACATATGGAGCACTTTTCATCCACTCAGGCTCGCAATTTCTAACTGAACAGTTTTAACTCAAGAGTTTGTCTGAAGGAACAAATTCCCATTCCCCATTTTCCATTCGCTGTCCTCATACTAAAAAGTTTTACATGCTGTCTGTTGGACTCTCATCATTGTCCTGGTAGCTATCCGGTATATCCATTCTGGTTAGATCTACAGCTGTGCACAATTTTTAAGGTTTATTATTTATGTTGTTTATGGTTATTTTCTTTTTGCATTAAAGTATATATATGTTTTAACTACTGCTCGGTATCCTTTCAATACTGGTGAACTTAATTATTACATAATTATTACTTTACTGCCTATACTTAGGCTTAGCGCTGTGGTTCATTTCTCCTTTATTAATCATTGGTACAACCTCATCTAGAATACTGTGTTCAGTTCTGGAGGCCATATCTCCAGAAACGTTGCCAGTCTCTGGTCAGAAACTCCTTTTTGCGAAATTAAGACATCCGAAAGTTCCTTTTCGGATGTCCCTATTTCGAATGCTGCACTCTTTATAACTTTTTTTTTAGAATGAGTTAGTATGCCACTGCGATATCCCTCCGCCGCTGCTATCGCCGGACCGCAGGAAAGGCGAGTAACCTCTCTGTGCGGGGTAGAGAGGGTTAGGGTCAGGCTGCAGGGGAGGGAGGGTTAGGGTCAGGCTGCGGGAGATGGAGGGTTAGGGTTAGGCTGCAGGGGAGGGAGACTTAGGGTCAGGCTGCAGGAGATGGTGGGTTAGGGTCAGGCTACCAGGAAGGCTGGGTTAGGGTCAGTCTGCCAGGAAAGGAGGGTTAGAGTTAGGGTAGTGAGAGGGGAGGGTTAGGGTTAGAATTAGGGAAAAAGTTGGGAACTATTTTTACTTAATTTTCGGAGCACCGAAACACGAGGGCATGAATATAAACTGGAGAGTGGTAGATTTAGAGGAAATGTGCGGAAAAATTACTTCACTGAAAGGGTGATAGATAAGTGGAATAGCCTCCCATCTGAGGGGGTTGAGGCTAACACAGTAGAACAGTTTAAACATGCTTGGGATAAATATAAGGATATCCTAATTCTTAAACTAAATTAACGGTAAATAGGGTCTAGGGTCAGTATCGTTTTAAATAAACAACTGGGCAGACTGGATGGGCCATGTGGCTCTTATCTGTCGTTACTTTCTATGTTTCTATGTATGTAAGATATGTAATAATGAAAACAGTGACATTTGCTGTGAACCCCCCCAATGGATGATCCAGTCATATCCTAACTCCAGTGTGGGAGAGGGGACGCTGCTCCCCTCATTTGTAGAGTTATGAATGCAGGATCCAGCCATAAATTTCCTCCATTAAAATGGGGGCGATGCAGAGATCGGGAATGAACCCATTGTCTATTGTACAATTTGATTCCCTCCATCCTCCTGTACCCGCTGTATGCAACCTGCCCGTCCACTACCACCATCAAAAAGGCTTCCAGCACAGAAGTCTGAATCCTGAGAATCCAGATGCATGCTGGAAACCTAATGTGTGCTCATGCACAATCATGAAATGAAATGTGTTACGCTAGCAAGGACTTGAAGATGCCCATATTTGGTGAGTCTGGATCCAGTCCAGTGTTTGACACATTGCTATTGCATATATATTTTATTATATACATATATAATGGTCATCTCTGTCACCATGTTTGAAACATTTGGACATTTATGGGATATTATGGACTTAGACCTTCTGCCACCTGTCTACAATAAACCAGAGAGACTGGACTATAGCTGGGTAAAATCCATGCAGGAACAAAAATCCACAATAAGGTAAGATTGTGGCACATAACTGAACCCATTAAAGTAATTTAATAAGTCCTTATAGAAACATAATATAGATATATAGAACGTGATGATAAGAGCCACATGACCCATCCAGTTTGCCCAATTGTTTACTTAAAACTATACTGACCTTAGATTCTATTTTACATTCAATTTAGTTTGAGATTTATTAATTTATTTTTATTATTCATTACCTGGTTTTTATATAGTGCTATCAGATTATGTAGCGCTTTACAGAGAATATTTCACATTCACATCTGTCCCTGCCCCATTGGAGCAACATACTAAGGTCCCTAACACATATACTGTATACACAGACACACACATTAGGGTTAATTTATTCAGCAGCCAATTAGCCTAACTGCATGTTTTTGGTGTGTGGGAGGAAACTAGAGCTCCTGCAGGAAACCCACACAGCCACGGGGAGAACATACAAATTCCACACAGATATGGCCTAATCCGGGAATCGAATTTATGACCTCTGCGCTGTGAGATACAAATGTTACTCACTGTGTTATTTTGGATATCCTTATATTAATCCCAAGCATGTTTTTCTATTGTGTTAGCCTCATCCCCCTAATTAAACACCCTTTCCGTAAAGTAATTTTTCCAAAACTCTACATGTTTAGTCTTACTACACCTCAATTGTTTATCGTATTACAAAGAGGTACAAAGTTCCAGCTGCAGCAGAGTTCCAATAACAGATTGCTGCATGATCCTAAATCCCATCCTAAGGTTGCCAGCTCTGAATTGGTGCTAAGACTTATTGTCAAGGTTGTGTAAAGGAGACTACACTGTGCTCATACCTTCCTCACTACTGGTGGAAATGTCTCTTCTGCAAATGAAACATTTCTCTGAAATCCTATGTAGAGCAAAGGTGTCTCTTGTACTGCACAGATTATTATTTGAATAATAATTGAATTATTTGAATGTGGATGTGGATATGAATCCAAACAAAACACCCATATAACATGGTATTGTGATCCTGAACAACTCCTAAAAGAGATCCAAGCTGCACTAAGGACCGAATTCACAGGTAAAAATGATTTAGGTGCAGCCATATCCGCATATAACTAACCCGTCCTGACCCTCATCCCGCCTCCAATTTTAGGAACCTTATGGCACTTAAGACTGCCATAGGGCTTCCTTAAGTAACCGTGCGTATTTTCCTTCTTAAGAAGGAAAATATGCACTGAGAAACACTCCCCTCGCCCTCCTCGGCAAATAAAAATCCCTCCTACCTCCCAATTCTAACTAAAACCTCCCCGATGCGGCATTAGCATGCCTCCTACTGCCTAAACTACTCCGTGCAGTCTTTAATGACCGCACAGAGTCAATCTACGTACCTAAATGGTAGCAGCTCATTACTACACATGCTTAGTAGCTCATTTCTCAATTCTACACACTTAAGCACAAGGGGCTGGATACAGACTTAAGAAGGTTACACCTGGGCACAACCATGTTGATTTCAGGGGAAGTCAAGTTAATTGTATTCTTTGACAGATACTGACCAGCGTTACTTTTACACTATTTATACTTGGGATACGAAACATCACCATGCAGCAGATGAAATATGACTCCCCCTGCAATCAACATGGTTTAGCCCAGGAGTAACTTTCTTGATTTCAGGGGAAGTCAAGTTAATTGTATTCTTTGACAGATACTGACCAGCGTTACTTTTACACTGTTATTTATACTTGGGATACGAAACATCACCTCTCAACTCTAATACTGTATGCAGCAGATGAAATATGACTCCCCCTGCAATCAACATGGTTTAGCCCAGGAGTAACTTTCTTCAACCTCCTTCTTAAGTCTGGATCCAGCCCAAGCTTCTTAAATGTGAATACAGCCCTAAAGAGGCTACTATATTATCAACTGCTTTAGGTGTAGTGATATGGCCATTTGAAAAAAGATGCTTACATCTTACATTTTAATTTTAAATTGCTCCAAACTCTGAATCAGCCTATATATATCCGATATCCATCTATAAATAAATAAATAAATATATATATATATATATATATACACACACATACACACACACACAAAAACATATATCCAATATCCATCTATAAATAAGTAAATATACACACACAC
>WWET01000225.1:743444-766659 GCA_011038615.1 Limnodynastes dumerilii
CGCATCCCCCAGCATGTGGCCTATCCCCTCAGCACCCCCCATCATGTGTACTGTCCCCCATCATGTGTCCTGTCCCCCCAGCATCCCCCCACCATGTGTCCTGCCCCCCTAGCATCCCCCATGTGTCCAGTCCCCCCAGCATCTCTCATCATATGTCCAGTCCCCCATTAGGTGTCCAGTCCCCCTTCAGCTGTCCAGTGTCCCCCAGCATTCCCCATTAAGGCTTCCACTTACTTACCTGCTGTCCTGCCGCTGCGCTCACTGCAGCGCATCCCCGGCCTTCTTCCCTGTAGTCCCGCCGCTGCTCTTCTCCTCTGCGGCGGGACGCAGGCTCTATGACGTTGTGTAACCCCAGGTGGCGGGACTACAGGGAATAGAGTTGGGGTGGTGGAAGTGCGCTCAAAACCGTCCGTGTAACAGTCTGCAGGTGATGGTTGGTTTATAGCACTAGGTCCTAAGTAAGTACCGCGGCTTCCCCTTTGATTTTCGTGAAGGCTTGTAGGTTGCACGTTCAAAATTCTAAAAAAGTTCTAAAAAGAACGATGGAATCACTTCTGCCCATCTGCCTGTATCCCCATTCGTGTACTTTGCGCTGGTGAAATGGGGGGTTACACTATATTTGAATTAGCAAGGGATCAGTTTATACTGCTGCGAGAGCAATAGCAAGTCAGATTATCTGCAATTGCACCAAAAATTTTATACCAGCTTAGACCTGGTGTAAGTGTAAATTTATAGTCAATAAATCTTTTTGTATAAAATCATCCCTAAACATGTTTCTAAAAGCGAATTACACTGAACAATCAGAAAAAGAATATACCTTAAGTATATTAGCAGCGCTTAGAATTCAATATTTTTAATAAATTGGCAGGCTGTGTTGAAAATAAACGAACGGCAACCTGTATAAATTATCAAATTTATTAATCTAGTGTACATGAAGCTAAAAATGACATAAAAACAAATACATGAACAGTATGAAATTGCAATGCTGCAAGACCGGAGTTCACTGATTTGTATATTAAAAGAGCAATCAAGGTCAGAGTAGGATCAATAGTTATTTCCTCGATCACAGTGTTTACAAAGTTTCAAGATTCTCCTCTACTCACAATTAAAGTCCCACAAGGTATTAACTCACTGCAATCACCCGAGAGATGAACCATTGGCACACGGTAAGATGTAATAGTGCTGTGACTGAAGACCGGGGTCCAACCCCTCACGAGGTGAACGCCAGGAGGCCGGGACCACCGCTGCTCCGTCAGGTAAGCGATGGTATAAAAGCTGGGTCCAATAATGTGTCGGGTATGCGGGTATTGTGGGAACACCGTCCCTAGAGGGATATCACAATAAGAGGAGGTAATATGAAGTTGCGGGTGGCCACCCCTCAGTATAACCTGTGTCGTGGTATGGTGCAAAGTGCCGAGTCTGCTCCGAATGCTCCACTGTAAAGCTCTCTCAGCGATCAACTCCTAACTGGTCAAAGGCTTCAATCGCGTACCAACTGACACGATTCATCCATACTAGCATCACGGAGACCCCTTAGAAATTTACTATAGGGCTGCTTATCTGCTTACCACTGTCTAAAGATTTTAGTAATATTAACTAGAAAGGACTAATCCGATTTCCCACAATGACGGAATTAGATGCAAAGTACATGATGTAGATTTACACAATGTGCCATTCTGGAGGCACATTACGCAGAATTGAATCTTCCAATCAGGAGTGACTGCACCAGCCCTCCAGCACAAATGTGAAACAGTTACTTGAGCATCAGATGAGACGGTGATCACATCCAGTGCTTTTTTGTAAGAAAAAGGTGCAGGAACTCACCCCTCATCAGCCCTTATTACAGCCCCCCTATAATTTTTCAGGCCTTATTGCAGCTCCCTCATAAGTTTCAGTCGTTATTACAACCCCCTTATATTTTTTCATCCCTTATTGCAGCCCTCTCACAAGTTCAATCCTTATTTCAGCCGTTATTGCAGTCCCGTCCCCTGTAGGTTTTCAGCCATAATGCAGCAGCAGCCCCCTATAAATGTTCATCCCTAATTGCAGCCTCCCATAACCTTTCAGCCCAATCCGCTTACCCTGATTGAATATCCTCTCCTCGGTCTCACCTCCGTGGCACGCTCTCTGCATTCTAAACGACGCTGATGCGACCTTCGGGTCGCGTCAGCATCCTTCTGTGTTCACCCCTCGCACTCCCGCTGTGACACTAGAAAAAGGTGCCAGAATGGCGTTCTGGTGCGTGTGACGACAGAAAAAGCACTGATTAGAACAGATCACATAGTTATACCTGCAGATGCAGCTTTTATATATTTCAAAGAAATGTATTACACGTTGTTTACAAAATAATATAAGCTAAACAACATAAATGTAACTTACTTAATTCTATTCTAGGTAATTTTGATGATAACCATAGCTGGCCTTCTTCAACCAGGAGTAAGAATCCACAGCAATACAAATTGCCATTTTAAATGAATACTCTAGTTACCATGGTAACTATACCATCATGGATATTAGTTGAAAAAAGCTGATTTTGTTATATTTTCATCAAATCACATTCCCAGAATAATTTCTTCTATCCTGTTTTTTTATAACCCTCAATTTAAGACACCTAGTTTTTCATGAAGTGGGGCTAGTACTTAGATCCTAGGGGTCAAGTCAAACAAGTGTCAGGGAAACAAAAGGTTAATTAAGAAGAAGAAAAGCAGGGTAGTGATGGTATCTTAACTTGACACATATTTCATTTAAGTACAAGACATTTGTTGGCAAACTCTGTATATTATAAATATTTTATGCTTTAGAAAGACATTTTTACTATCTGATCTGCATTCACTTCTACAGAACTAAAGCTGGCCTACACTAGAGCGATTATCGGCACGATCATCCAATTATCAGGTGATCGGGCAAAAAATTGCTCTAGTGTATGGTCCAGATCAATTTTTGAAATACCAAATAAATGCACCAGAAACGCTCTGGTACGATTATTTGAGTTTTCAGCATGTTTAATTTAAATCGGGAGAAAGCTCCCGATATTTTAAGGGAGCCAATCAGCAAGCTGAATGGCTCCCTACTCTTCAAAGCTGCTTCTGTATATCTATGTACAAAGCTGCTCTGACAGCTTTGCAGGTATACTTTAAAGCTGTCAGAGCAGCATAGTACATAGATATACAGCAGCGGCTATTGCAGGGAGTAGTACAGACAGGGATCAGCCAAAACCACACTGTGTGAAGCGCGGCTTCAGCTGATTCTTATCTGTATTACAGCCCGCAATAGCCGCTGCTATGTGCTATGCTGCTCTGACAGCTTTAAAGTATACCTGCAAATCTGTCACAGCTTTGTACATAGATATAAAGCAGCATCAGCAACATAGAGAGCCCTGTCCACCCCCTTTTTGCTAGGATTATCGATCAAAGCAGGAGAGGTGTATGGTGCCGATAACAGGACATTTCCCTAGCGGGAAATTGTCCCCTTTATTGGCCCACCCCCTTCTGGGACAGATAATCGTATTAGTGTATGGCCAGCTTTACTTGTGAGATTGGAATCACAATGATAACTTTGGTTTAATTTTAAATACAGTATATACATTTTTAATAAGAATGCTATATAGTATCTTACTGTTGCATTTGTGCAACATACAATAGATAGAAGGAGAGCTGGTGGCCAATTGTTCTCTAATAACCTCCATCAATAAATCAATACAGTTATTTTAAGCCTTTATTTTCCATTTTGCAGTAAACATTCTGTGTTTATGTTCACACACATGTATGACATTCTCCGCTTTCTGTTTGTGCGCTCCAGGCAGTAAGGGGAGAGAGCAGCCAACACCATTTTTTCAGGTTAAGAGAGCTTGCATTGGGTTATACTATACAGAGACTGATTGGATTATGGATCTAAGAGATGTGACTGAAATCATAAAACAAAGGAGATATAAATGCTGAGAAAATGGCCCGGATTTCCACTGCAGTCTACCAACCACAGTGGTAAGGGGAGGCCACTCCCTTTACTCGTACGATAGTTAGGCTTCCAGAACCATACCTTTACATTTCTGCACCATCCTCATGTACAAAATAGGGTTGTGCACAACTGTAGATTGAACATAAGAGCTGAAGTCAGCCCTTACTGTATAATCCACTTCCATAACCCCCCTCACACAGAACGGAAGGGCTTTCACTTTCAGCTATGTCCATCCCAGCTAGTCGGATTCTCTTCTGGATGGATCTGGATCCTCTGGACTCAGAATTTCATCCTGGTACTGTTACACCCGTGCAGTAACAAAAGGGGGCATTTTACAATCCTATCAATTGGAAAATGCCCCCTTACCGTAAATTAAGATCCAACCCAAAGTGTCTACTAAAAAGTGCCTTCCCATGTTGAATGGTCATACAATCCTAGCAAGCACTCTAATTTAATGATTGAAACAAGGATAAAATAGAAATGTTTTACCATTTTTACGATACATTAAAGCTCATGACATCAAAGCAAAATTAATTTGATTTCAAGTGAAAAAGAAGATTCTCCTTATGATGGATATACACTGTACTTCCTGACCTACAACCTTCTCAAACAGCCTGGACGCAGAACAATTTCTTCTAAGACTCTCCAGATAGCATGAATGTGTTTCCTTATGTAACAAAGAGAGAACATTGCTGAAACACTAACGCTTTGATCCTGCAGCATGGCTCTATAGCTGGCAACAGGATCATTGCACATTTAGGCCACATGCAAACCTGAACAATTTGAACAAGCTCTAACAAAGTTTCTTGGGCCTTTATCATTTCCACAAGTATCGAGAGACTTTTAACTTGGGCATTGGGTCACAAGCATATTGACATTTTGATGTTTTGAGTAGAATATTTGTAATTTTGGAGTATTGAACTATGGCCTATGTTTACATACTGAGAGCCGCTAATTCAGTATGTCATTATAATTTATTAACTCTTCCCTTTCTAATAAACTAGATATGCAGGACAGCCCTTTTACTCTCTCATTACTCTGTATTATACCTCTTCTCTGTGTTCCTGTGAGCCTGTTTAATTTTCTCTCTTCTGTTCTTCTTCATCTTACTTCTGTTTATACTCCTTTAAGTTTAATGCTTATCCTGTTTTTCCATTCTGAATTTTTCCACATTATTCCTGATTAATACCCTATCTATTATGTGGTTTCATTTCCCTCATACATTCTTTCATCTTTTTGCGCTCACTGCTCAGCCTGTGTGATAAGCCCTCTTTTCCACACTGATGATATGTGTTAATCTGTGCTAATCGGTGTGAATTCTGACAAGGGAATTGTAAATGCAGACTGTTGTCTTTTGAAGTCACTCACCAGGCCCTCTTTTTTAAAGAGAATTGGGAGAATTATGACAATAATCGGAGGTGATGTCTGTATAGAGTGTAGGGCACTAGAATGCTCTCTGTATTGGGTGGTGTTCACTAGGTTACCTGCATCATATAGCAGTCTCTATGAATCCCGTTATTGCAATATAAAATAATAGTCAGTAGATGTTGTATTCCACTGTTACACTTTTACATAACGTGTGTTCTTGCACTTAATTCAGTGGCGTGCCCAGGGGGGAGTTTCTGGCATCCCAGAAACCTGCCATAATGAATATAAAAAAAAATGGAAAAAAGCCCCAAAATTGAAAATGCGCAAAAGGGGCATGGATTCACAAGTGCCGTAAAGGGGATATGGCTTTGGGAGTGGTAGTTTAAAAAGGGACATGGCTTCATGAGTAAGCAGGATGAATCTCACCACAGAGCCAGAAACATTATGGACCTGATCCAGACTTAAGTACGATAGCAAATTTATGAATGCGTAAATTTGGCTGTTGGAACACACTGGGCATGCGCACGGCAGATGTTACGCATCGAATTGACATGTCATCCCTACGCAAGACGAAAATACGCATTGTAGGTGGAGTGAGGCATTTAAATTGTACAGTATGGGCTGGGTTAGGCATTTACGCACGAGAAGGCGAATGTATGAACACAGATATACAAGGAAAAGTTAAGGTAGGGTATTGAACTCATAAATCAACTACATTATGTGTGTTTGAGGGGAGTGTCCGGGGGAGTGCATTAGACTTAGTAGTGCGTAGTGCTTAACGAGAACTTAAGTCTGGATCTGGCCCTGTATGTGTATATATATATATATATATATAGAGAGAGAGAGAGCTTGGAAGGCACACTGTGCGAGGCACGATAAGTACTCAGGTGCACGACCAGCTAAACGGGTAGCAGAGGCAGAAGCCGATGCCATCCTGTGTAAGGAAAATCTCCTTGATCTTGGAGAGAAAGAAACCAGTCTTGACATTTACCATGATTTACTAAAGTTAAAGAAGAAAGAATTGGATTTTGTATTTCACGCCACAACCCTCTCAGATTACCACCGAGAGGAAAAAATTCCTAGAGGCTTTCGGGTAACGAATGTACCCACTATAGGCAGACAATGCCCAGAATTTTGTCGATGGTGGATTGCCGTCTTAAATAAATGCTCTTACAATCTCATTCTCTTAGTAGTGGAGCAATCCAAGAAGGAAGTTGTACGGCTGAAATCCCAAATAGCTCAAATAGAGCAAACTAAATTGTCCACTCTTGTCGCGGATTCTTCAACAGACTGGCTATCCAAACTGAACTCCCAGATCGATACTTACAAGCAGGAAATTATTAAATATAAAAAATAAAAAACGGTTTATCGTTAAAAGAGACTATCACGATCTCCGTATGTACAAGTGGTTAAATCCTCTGATCAGCCAGTTGCCCAACAGGGGGAAGGGAGGGGTACATAGTACTCAGGCCCGGCCCTACTGGAGGGCCTGCACTGGTGTTGGTTGAGTTTTTTTTGTTTTTTGTTTTTACTTTTTTTGTTTTTTTTTACAAACAAGGGGAGCGGATGGGGATTAGGGAACCTTCCCTGCATAACATTTTCCTGTTTTACAGAGGCTCCATAACAGGGCACAGGCCAGTATTAATGCTACTACTGGCACTGGGCTCTGTAACGATGCCTCTGTAAAATATTTCCCAGAAGAGCACCGCAAGACGTCCTAGTGCCAGCCCCGCACACTCACTCCCACACTTTAAGCAGTGGCAGTCTTTCTGAAGATGGAATGAGGAGAAGATAAATCTTGGAATGCAGTGATGAGCTGATCACCTCTGCAAGTATAAGCATTCTTATCACAAGGCACATTAATTATGAAGCAAGACAAGTAGGGTATAGATGTGGTTCTAAAGATACATTAACTCCCAATAGATCAATTTATACACATGGAGGACAAAAGAACAACGCACAGACAATTTTATGAGGCAAAATATAACCTATAATATCTAGTGTCCATCAAATGTCAAAAGAAAACAAAAACTCTCCAAAGAAAGAGAGGCCAAGTCAACAATTTTTGTAGTGCACATCATATGAATCGCTATAAACAGTAATGTCCACCCATAGATCAGGAAATTAAAACTTAACTTTTAATTAACTTTCTGTAGATATCTAGGTAAAGTGTATGCTGTGGGAAGACATTTTTAAGAATGGACACTGTATTTTGGTACTTGATCCATTTAGGGTTAATGAATCTTCAGCACCACTTATATGCTGTACTTGCCTTGCTTTATCATTTATGTGTCTTGTATTTACATACAATGCTTATACTTAGCACACATGGTCAGCAACTGTTAGCAGGGGAAGAAACTTACTTTGTTTTTTTTATTATTAATATTACTTTGGAATACAATATATTTGTCCTATTATAGTGCCAGTGACCACCCATTAGTGCGACTGACTTACCTCCTAACTCCTATTTTGTTAATAGTTTTAATGAGAGTTATTATTTTTTTTATTATTCTTTTTTTTTTGTCTTTTTTGTGGCAGTGTCAGCACCCTCCCTAACAGTTTAATACAGGCACAACTGAATAAAATACACATTTACACATTTCATAGTAATTTTATTTAAGGTTCATATCTATTAATGGATAAATTGTGTTGTTATTATCATGAGAAAAAAATATAATCAAAAATAGAACAATATTGTAATAGCCAATGTCTAAGGCTTTTTAGTTATATTTTTATAATTTTTTTTTACATTATTTATATTATCCTTTCATAGTTTTTACACAATTAATAGAGATAAAAATTGACAAACATGCTATAAATTATGTAACACAATTAAAATGTATTTTATTCAGGTTTTGTTTCTAGTAGTCTATTAATTGTGTAATTACCATGAGGGATGTGTAAATCAATTCATAGTTATTTTATACAGGTTCTGCTGTATAATAACTATCAGGGAGGGTGCTACCCCCAAAATTAATTTTACCCTCTGCAACTAATGGCATGGATACCTTAGCTGGGACCCTCTTAAGTGCTGACCTCCTAATTCCACCTCCACAAAAGACGTGTACAGGTTTTATTCTGAAGAGGGGTAACCTAGCACTTTAAACCTGCTAGGCACACCCCTAAGGAGGCACAGCCATGCCCTAATAGTTTGGATACACCCCCTTTGACAGAACATCAACTATAGGGGGGCCCAAAGAAGTTGCTGTACCGGGGCCCAGAATTCCTCTTGGCGGCCCTGGCTATACAACCCCCCCCCCCACACACACACACATTATATAATTGCATTGCTCTTATAAAGGCTTTTATTCAGTGCTAATTCTTACATTTTGTAGCCCCACCTTAAATTTATACTGCCCATATATAGCCTGTTATAAAAATTTCTAGGTCCACCTTAAATTACCATTCTGTCCCTGACTCAAAACCCATCCATACTTAACAATAATGACACTTCTGACAGAAAGTCTGACTAAAGGTCACATGTGGCCATTCTCTCTTAGAACATTTAACAGTATTTGTATTCCCTCTTAATGTGTACCATACCAGACTTCCACACTTTTGGGAATCCCCATTCACTTGAGCTGGAAAACTTAATGTAGCCCCGGGCTATATGAAGGCTGTTCCTGCGAGTGGATAAAATAGCATAATGTTTATATATTGTGGCCCAGAGCTTGTCATTAATCTAGCTTGGGGTTCAGAATGCATGAAAACTATAAGCTTGGCTCTGGACTACAGTTATTAATATAACAAATGGAGATGGCACACTTACTGCATATACAATCCATCTGCTCCATTACCATCGGCTGCTTAGTGTTCCACCTCCTTCAGTAAGGGGTGCACCACGTTGTCTGACACAGTGCATATAGCTGTTATATTAACTACTTATTCATTTCAAAGCATCTTTAAACAACATTTAACATAGATATAGGTTACTCAGCATATTTAATCGTGTGTCTGCAAAATGAGTTAGGGAGGTTGATAAATTTACACTTTTTAAAGAAAATAATTCTGGTCTGGCTTACTGAGCTAAACGATCAAATGTGCATTTAGTTTACAGTTTCCTTCCACATCTTTTTTGAAAGATTGCTTGCAATCTGCCCCTATTGTATGTTTCCGTGCTTACACAAAACTAGGATGTGAACATATTTTAAGCCGCTGTTTAATTAAAACATGACCTGCTTTCATCATGGATCTACAGTATACTGGTTATGTTGAGGCATCCTCTATATTGATCACTCCAGAAATGTATATAATACTGTATAAATATACTACTACTGCATATCAGAGCACTCATGAAATAAGGATATACATTCTATGTAACAAAATATGAATTGCTTAGATGACATTTTGGTTCCTGTGGAAACTGTCTGGTCTTTAATAAGTACCATACTTCCCAAGACAATATAAGTAAACACAAATTTTTTGCTGTATTTATAAACATACATTTGCCATCCTTATATACAAAAGAAAGGAAGGATTTTAAGCCGGTCTGTCTAGACAAAAGTCACAAACCCCTCCAACAAATGTTACTCTATATAAAAAGCATCTACTCAAGTTCTACAATAAAATAAAGACATCAGAATGAATCTGTTACACATCGACAAAGAACAGTATTTAAATGTCAGAAATAAAAGCTTGTATTGATCTCCCACTGCCACAGGTAAGCATTATAATTTGCCTTACTGTGGTGTAAACTATATATTGCAGATAAAATCTAAATCTAAATGCCAGCTAACTCTTTGGGGAAAGTAATGAAACAAAATATGTTGTTACCTGTTCTGCAATTACATTAATTTTCTGAACCTTATCAGCCCCATTAAAGAGAAAAACATAGCAAAGCAAAACACAATGTGAAAAAAGCTATTAATACAGGAATCGATCTTACATGTTCTAGAAGCACAGAGGAAAGGATGTCTCTTTTAGCTTGTTGCAGTGCAGACATAATGATGCAGAAAGGACATGTTATTGTTTTTTGCTGTTACTTAGTGACACAAGTACAGTAGTGCACATGGCTAGTTCTTACCCTTAATTAAAGAACTTACTTGTTCTACCACAATGGGCCATTGATTTGGAATAAAATAATATTACAAATAACTTTAAATGGTTGCAAAGAACCTAAATTTCAGGGCCAAAGAACTGTGAAAAGGCACAATTATTTTTACTTTAATGAACAGCAAGTAGGTAGGTAAGTAGGTGCAATAACTTGTCCAGTTAAAATGTTAGATGGTCATGCCTTGTGAGGATAATAACAAACAAAATGACTTTACACTTAGAGACTTAGGCCCAGATCCAGCCTTACAATTCCAATGCGCACAGAGCTCAAACAATTATCCAGGCTTCCTTGTAGGTTCACTAGCAAGGAATTTTGAAAGCAGACCCTGCCTTAAGACATCTGCACTGTCTCTGTGTAAAATGGTGACGGCTTAGAAGTCTGGACAGTACAAAGGGCTCCTGGCACACCCTCATTGTACTATTTGCATATCTCCTCCCTCTCACTGACCGTATAAGCTGTCCGTATCCTGCTGTTTGAAATGCTCTACATTCAAAACTGGCACAATCCAAGCAAACAAAAAACTCCCCTGTTGCAGTGGTATGGGCCCAGTTACTAGTCAGTTCTCTATTTGTGTGAAAATACTTCAGAAAAGAAAATGTAATATATTCTTATCTTCACACCATTTTATTCTACCAATTTTACAGTCAATACTAATACATTCCCATTATTACCACAAAATGACATTTACTATGAAAAATACTTTTTTCACCTATGTTATTTCCCATTTAAATAGGGCTTGGATCACAAACTTATCACACTCATGTGATATAAATTCTCATACTTCAGTATACCAATATACATTTAATTCCAAAACAAAAAATAAAAAAAGCCATCAAGAAATAAAAAAATTCATCAAGAAATAATTATAGATTAAATAAAACTGTACAGACACACAAAAGCATCCTATGTCCCTGTTAAAATGTTATTTCGATGAAGTCAATATTGTAACATTAGATATATAAATATTATGTATTTTTATATATTTGTTTAGATAGAGATGCTTATTTTAGTTAATTAGTTGTGTAACACAAAGAACATTTCAAAAAGATTAAATGGACACTTTCAAGAAATGGCCAGCAGGGGCAAAAGAGGAATTCCCAAGCAGACGAATGTTATACCTGTAGGTACCATTACCTTTAACACAGTGATGTTCCAGGCAAAACTCTCTATGGCTTTACTAAGTTTCCTTCCTTTCAGTCCTTCCTTTGTGCCCAGACTATGGAGTTCCTCATGAAATTCCATTCCTAAACAAAGTAAAAGGCAAGAATATGAAGAATACAATGTCTAACCACACAATATCTGTGTAACTAGACAAAAGAACTGCATTGTCTAGACACACATCTCCCCTGGGAAGATAATGATTATAGTTCTTATTAATCACAATATTTCACATGTGCTTTATTTTGTTAACCATGGTTAGCAATTTGTCAATACTAATTATAAGACATCAGTGTCTAACAAGAGAATGCATAAAAAGAACAGTCATCTGCAATCAAAATAGCATATGCTGCAATGATTATGCTAATAAGATAATTTGTACCATGTACCCAGGAATATTTAATGCAAATTTGGTAAGAAGCCACCATTGAATGAAAAGATTATGCATCACCACAATGATCTAGTGATGCTCTCTGACATCCGCTAATGTCATGACCTGCATACCAGGACCTTAACATTTCCATACTGTCCCCACGTATAATGGGGGTGGTACAGAAATGTAAATTGCACAAAGGGCTGAATCTAGCCTTTACTGTACAATTACCATTCTTCCCCCAGCCACAGAGCGGAAGCACTTATACTTCCGCTTCCTGCTTTGTACTACCTCGCAGTTTTAAAATATACCAGGTTGGATCTGGATCAAGAATTCCATCCTGATATGTTCTAGTACTATGGCATCCACACATGCATTGCAGCAGTGGCGTATGTTTGGATAAATTGCCCAGAGGCAAGATAAATGCACCCGCCCTCCCTTTCCCCTGCACGCCGCTCAACGCCACTCCAGGACAAAGGGCCCCCTCTGGACCCCCAGTTAAACTTATCTTCAACCTAGTCCTCATGGCCGTCATGCACAACCTAACTAGGAGATCTACGTCAGATCTCCCAGTTACCCCTGCACCCATCTGTCGGATGTCATCAAATGGGTGCAGGCAGCTAATGATATTGGTTCCTCTCCCTGTAGCTTTCAATGCAATGATTGGAAGCTCCAGGAAGAGAGATAGAGCCTGAACTCCCTGCATCACAGATCCAGGCACCAGCCTTGAATGAGGGAGAAGTGGGGCTGCTGCCCCGGAGGCCAGCACCTCCACTGCCTCCCGTAGTTACGCCACTGCATTGCAGTACCAAAAGGGGGGAATTTTATTGATCGCAGTAATCAAAAATGCCCCTAAGTGTAAATTAGTATCTGGCCCACCATTATTATAATCTGTAATTTCAGTTTGTGTCTAATTGTCTAAATTATTATCATATTTGAGATGACCCATATATCCTTGGCTCCTTAGTTATTGACTGTAAATTTGGCTGTGAAGGTATCTCATTTACAGTCAGTGTTTCGGTTTTCTGTTCAAGGAATAACACGATGACAGTAAACTGACCTGTTTTCTGACACTGCAATATCTTCTCATGGATTACATCCGCGGCCTCTATCAGAGATCTGCTCTCTTGAATAATCTGTAAGATAAAAAAAAAAAAAAAGAACAATTCTGGAGGGTAACTATGTTGAGTTATTTTCTTCTAGATCCAAAATCACACAAAAATTAAAGAATGGTATGTGATTATTCCATTTATTATAATTTATGCTAGAGAATACGTGTGAACATTCATCTTGGGTTGGGAAAACCCCATATTTAGAGACTTTATAAGAGCATTTTATCGGCCTTTAAGTCCAGAGGGAAGTATGTGTCAAAATGATTTCAAATGCCTGCCTCCTGTTAGGACCATACACTTAATTTTATGTATTTATATACTTCTTACTAAAGCCTTGGCATTGTATTTAATAAAATTGTGTACCTCAATGTTTCATTTTATAGGTGTTTGTATACATAAATAATATTTTACAATAAGAATAATTTGGATGACACAATGAGTGTTTCATCTCTATTACCTTCAAGCAGAAGTAAAAAACATATTGTTGCACAAAGATAAAGAGGCTGTGTGGAGATTCTAGCAACAAAAAAATAAGATGCTAATTATGGTGTTTCCATACCTTGAAGCTCATTTGTGCATGTGGCCCCAGAATGGTTTTCTGTTCCTAAGACCATATTCAGTACACAATCAACTTGCATCCTGCTACCACTAGGAGCAACATTTAGTACAGATGCTATTTATCTTGCCATGAAAATCTATCCATAGAATGGTGTGACAGTTTTCACAAATCTCATGCAAAAAATGAAAAAAATCTTGATTTTGCACAAATGCACCACAGAGCATCCTGCATTTTGAACCCCAAAATTGCCCCCCTTTTTGTAAGTCTGGATCCAGTCAAATACCACTAAATTTGAGTTGGGAGGTATTTCTTCCAACCCACAACCAGTAGGGTTGCCACAGTGTGGTAATTGAAAAAGTCCATGATTTTTATTTAAATGCACCGAAGTCTTCAAATGCCTGGATTTATGTCTTTCTAACATCACTTCTGGCTAGATAAGCACTTTTAGCCAGAACACAGAAAGTTCATACACTGATATCATTACAAAGACTGCTAGTTCACAAAATGGAAGCATTCATGTTTTGGTAACCTATTACAGTACAATTTATACATTTCCTGAGTAACATGTATCTTTTTTTTTTTTACACAACTACAGTTGCATATGCTAACAATAAAAGGGTCATTAAATGCTGTGCTAAGATGTTTGTAGAACAGACAATGTCTTACAAAGAATTGATTTATCCCTATTATGTGATGACGCAGTTTAGAAAGTCCCAGAAACGAATAATAATGCTGCTGCCGTTGCCATACTTGTTTTACAAGTGCTTAGTGTGATATCTAATATGTCAATTGATGTGCTTTATCAAAACATTAGCTGCATCTTTATCTCCTATAAAAGTTATACAGGTGCAAGGAAATAAATGTGCATTAGTGAATTTCTATGTGCAATATCAAAGAATAATGTAGATGCTAATGGATCCACAAGTAGCTTCCATTCTCTAAAATATTATGTACTCAACAGTGAAATGTACTTAAAAGTAACAGAATTGTTAAAATGCATATAAAAAGAAAACTGCAAGAAAAATACCAATGTCCCTCTTATACTTGACATTTATGATATGATCTTTTGTTCTGGAAGAATTTGTCTGTGTTAGTTCTTTCTAATTGCTTAAAATATAGTTGTTTGAATATAACTGTGACACTTAACTTTTGATGAAAAAACATCTGTCCTTGTAATCTATTAATTGGACAAGGGGCAAGATTGCCGATAGAATTGCCTATTCTGCAGTCACAGTCATGATGGCACCTGGAAAGGGGGCACTGGGGTTTATAGAGTTGTGGTTAAGCTATTAGGTTGTTTATCAATATGATTAAAGTCTTTCTATTATAAAGATTATAAAAAAAAAAAAATAAAAAAAATTTTTTTTTTTTTTTAAATTGTCCCGTATGTTTATTATTTGAAAACACTGCAGATAACTGATAAATATTAAATATCATTGTGTAAATATTAGTTACAATATCAAGTACTTAGCAAAAAGCAATTATACATTTATACTGTTTTTAATATTAACACAACGTATTTTAACTTTATTAATAATTAGAAAAAAAAGCTGAATTTGTGGCTACAGAATGACTAATAAGGTATATTGATTAATACCATGCTGTGTTTCTTAAAACCACTAGCCTCTAGCACAGCTGGTGACAACTTATTTCCTGTGTTGATTCGGTCCGTTGGCATCTTTTTGCCTGTAGTTTCTAAATCATCCCTCTCTAGTATCCCCCTAATGGGAACCAGTTGGTTCATGAATCAGTCAGGCTTATTTCAAGCATTTTTGCTCCACAGTACCAGGAATTATTTTTCGGGAGGGGGTCATCCTTTCACTTTTGCTTGGTTTCCTCCTAAATCACTCATCACTCATTTATACACCTAACCTGTTTTTGTGTCTATGCATTCCATTGCTTACCCTTTATTGCCTTTTTATCTGAAACTAATGGACAAGTTTAGCCAGTATCATAGTAATGAACTATTAGGATTATTTGAGATAAAGTAACAAAAGCAACATCTAAATAACTGTTCTTCTTCCATGGGTTATAAGCTATTTATGACTACTCCCAATATAAAAACAAGTGTCCAAGAGACCAATAAAGTTTGTTGATAGACTTTACCTGTAAAATATTATCCAGATTCTGAACATACGCCTGATGGTGAAGCTTATCTCAGCATTCTATTGTACTGGGCATAACAAATACTTGTACAATTACAAAAATCCAGACCCAAACACAAGTCACTGCTGCGACTACTTGTGTTCAGAGGAGTGTTTTTTGGGTGTGAAAGGATGGAGGGACATAGTCAAAGTACAGTAAGGGGTGCACATACAATTCAATGTAATCCAGACCCGAACGCAGGTACACACAGTTTGTGGCAAAGCCTTTGTACCAGCCACAGGGTATGTCTTAGCCCAGGAAGCAGCGAGAGCTGACACACTACAACAGACAGGGGTGCAGTTGCTGGTATGAAGGGCCGGTTTTAGGGAATGATGAAAGCTTAAGTTCATCTACACCATTCCTGATTGCTACTTGAAACGGAAAATTCACATTCTGGAATGGGTACCATGTGGAATGGCCCATTTTACGACAAGGTACCCATTCTGGTTAGGGTTCTACTGGGGGACAGGAAAGGTCAGGGTTAGGCTATGGAGAGTTAAGGTTGGGGTTTAAATTTAGGGGAGGGTTAGGGTTAGGCTGGGGAACGGGGATGTTTAGGGTTTGGCTGTGGAGATAGGAGGGTTAAGGTTGGGGTTAGGAAACTAATATTATTATTATTATACATTTTTTTATTGTTTTATAATTTTTTTCATCTTCAATCAGTGAAGCACTCTTATAAAGCACTCTCCTTTCCACTGGGGAAAGGAAACATATGGGGGAGTGTAATTACAGTGTTCTTGTTGTAGTTGCGTAGGAATCCAAGCTGCAGTTGCGTTTGTATCTGGAACTCTCATAGCCCTCACATTATTTGTGTGCAGAACACAGAACAAAATAAAGAACATGTTAGCTATTGCATTCAAGCCTGGATCAGGCCTCATGCGTCTTCCCAATAAAACTATGTTGTCAGTTAAATAAAACAAGTTTAGGACCATAACTACTAATAGGGCTAAGATGACTTCATAAAAGAGTGGTCCTGATGTTAAATGAGGACAAACTACACATATATTTTACATAGCCACCAACTGCACAACAATAGTCGGTGTTGCACCCAGGGGGAGGGGGGGTTCTTCATGCATTGAAACCCCCTTCCACCCCTAGGCCAGATCAGTACATGATATATGTAACCCAAAGTTGGGACTCTAAAAATCAGAGTCCCAACTTTGGGTTACATATATCATGTATTTTTAGATCGATAGATAGATAGATAGATATAGATATATATAGGACCACCAAAATAGAGACGCCTTGTAAGTGGCTGGTGGTTTAACATATATCTGCAGATGTATGGAACTAATTCTCTGACTTTTATTTTAAAGATAGAAAGTTATGGTTAGTTCCTGGGTAATGGCTAGAGTGCCAGGCCTTGTTTTGTTTTTTTATATATATAAGATTTGATACTTTTGGACTGAATCCTTATTTGAAAAATCTCTAATTGCCACTTTCTTGGACAGTATATGTTGCCTTCGGCTGAGCGTGCACCGGATTGAGTATTTTTGGTTTTCTTTGAGGAGTTTGGTTTTCCAAATTGAACTACTCCAAATGTGTAATTTTTCGTTATTTTTCTATAAAATTTGGCTTACGACACCAATAGACAGACGATTCTTAACATACAGGTAAAAATTTTCGCTTAATATGTCACATATCTACATACACAAAGTGCATTCATATTCTAAGTTCTCCTATTTTTCCTGAAAAGCAAATACACCAGGAAGCTGAAAGTTCTGTCATTCTCAACGTAGTCTCTTGCTAACCGCTATAGATATGTGATAGATATGTGATAGATATGTGATAGATATGTGATAGATATGAGATAGATATGAGATAGATATGAGATAGATATGAGATAGATAGATAGATAGATAGATAGATAGATAGATAGATAGATAGATAGATAGATAAACAGGTACAGGAGCCCAGAGTCCACGTAAATTATCTTTGCAAATCTTTTTGCTTGGTTTCATATATCAAGTTGTAGATTCCCAAAACTTAATGCTGAAGCATTCATTGGGGATGGGGTGACAAGAAAAGCAACATTACAATAAAGACCTTTTAAGAACTCCATATGATTTACTTTGTTGAGTAGAAAGAAAGAAAGAACAGAATTGCGCTTTTCACAGTGAATATCTTGATGAAACTGCCTCCTATTACCACAGGAACAGCTGATCGGATATGGGGGCCCAGAATTATACTATTAGAAAAAAAAGATGCACTTTGCTACGCACATAGAGAATTTAATCATTTGAAAGCAAACATACTCTGCTGAAATATGTAAATGTGTCATTTGGAATGATCTTTTAATAGAAATTAGACTAATCTTATCCACCATCTGTAATATATGAAGATGGGAAGTTACAATATATGAAATCAAGGCCATAGAAAACTAAATAGGTTACTTAACATATATATACACAGATATATATATATATGTTATATAGAAAAACAGAATAAAATAAATGGTACACTTGATTGCACCAATCACGGCGCTTGGTACATGTGCATACTGCACTTTTCTTTCAATTATACATACTAACTTTTTTCTCTCTCAACCTTTGAAAATTTTCCTGCAAATTGTGAGGCCGATCCAAAAATATAATTTAAAAATAGGGATCACAAACAGTGGGGAAATGGGGAAAACACATAATGAGTGACCTGAGCAAAACCATGTCGCAATATGAGGGGTTCAAATGAATTTAAAGTTTTTTGCATGCAGGGAAATTATATTTTCTACGGTTTCTACTAATACAACTTACATACTAGGTAGCTTTATGTTTAACCTGCAAATAGATTTACAGTTCTGCATGGTTTAGCTCAGGTGTGCACTTGCACCTCTTTTGCCCTTACTTTCAAACTCTAGATCGCCATCATCGGATTAATTCTGGTTGCACTTCCACTGTGTAGTGGTTGCCCGGCTACCCCAGAACTACCCCAGGATTTCAGTCCTTCCAGTGCTCAGCTGCAGCTGGTGTGAAAAATATTAGCAGTCTCTATTTAAATCTCACTCTGGCAGTGTCTTACCGACAGAGTATAGGTTCACATTAGCCCTCTGTGTTCCTGTGTTTTCTGTTCCAGGGTACCTGCATCTGGTATACTCCTTGTGAAAACTTCCTGTGGTTTCCTTTTGTTATCTCTCTGTGGATTGCTGTATTAACCCTTTGTGAGTTCATTTTGTTACGCTTCACAGTGTTCCAGTTATCCTGCTCACGGTGGCCCGGATTCACACTTCCTCCTATATTCCGTACAGTAGCCTCTGTTGTGAAGGCTATCATAAAGAATTGCTGATCCACAGCCCCACATGTAAGAGAGTAGAGCACTCCCCCCATCTCCTACGGGCAGAATGAGGATCCGCCAACAGAACCCTACCTTAGCCAAGCCCTTACTATACAATCTAAATGCTTATGCCCACCCCCATGCACATCTCCTACACATAGGGGCGGCACGTAGTGCATCATCCGTTGAATGCGCTCTGTTGCGAAGATAGTGGAACTGAATATGCGTAGTACCATTTAACAGCAGACTTCCACACAGAACGTACGTCAGTCTGCTGAATTTCTTATGTCTGAATCGGGCCAGTATTCCCTTTATCCTACTCTCAGCAATCCGGCCCTATTAGAAATACCGAAAGTGAAGATAAGAGGAACAGTTCACAATCTGCCCAGTTGTTTATTTAAAACTGTACTGACCCTAGATCCTATTTTACCCTCAATTTAGTTTGAGATTTAGGATATCCTTATATTTATCCCAAACATGTTTAACCTGTTCTATTGTGTTCGCCTCAACCACCTAAGATAGGAGGTTATTCTACTTATCTATCACTCTATTAGTGAAATAATTTGTCTGTACATTTCCTCTAAACCTACCACCATTCAGTTTATAGTCATGCCCTTGTGTTCTATTACACCTCTTACTTTGCAAAATGCCTCCCTCCTCTAGACGGTCACAACCCTTGATATATGAGAAAGCTGCTATCATATCCCCCCTCTCCTTTCTCTGCTCCAAGCTATACATGTTTAGTTCCTCTAGCCTTTCTTTGTATGTTGTGAGACACAGGCCATGGACCATTTTTGTTGCACTTCTTTGCACAGTCTCTAATGTATTTATGTCTTTCTGGAGATATGTCCATTGATTTTGTACTCCAGTAATATCTAATTCCTGTATGTCCAGTCATTTCTTTACCTCATCATCCTCTGATCTGTCCAGTCGGCTTCTCCTTAGCTGCCTCTGGGGCTGTAACTGGGCACTGTGACCTGCCGTTGGTCTGCAACAACATCTAGCCGCACCATCAGGGGCTCCAGCAAAAAGCAGTCCATGGATAGACTCTACTGCCCAGTGGTCAGCCAATACAATGCCTAACGGGGACCTGGTTATTATCACTGTAATCTCTGTAGCAAAGTCCACTAAGGTTCGACCTCTGCTATTGTGATTAGTGCATATCCCAACAAACAAATCTGTTCTGCTTGCAACATGACAAGAAAACATGAGAGAATAGTGGTTAAGGTCAAACCAGTACACTTAGACTACAAATGTTTCATATACCTAACCAAAGACACAAAAGAGTGAAGAACTGCAAAGCTATTAATATATCCTATTTCTCCTTATTTGAAGAATAATCCTAACGTCATTAGAGAACCACTGAGGCAGAAAGTACAGAACACAATGTTGTACTGTACACAGGTCCATTCAAAGACTATAGCAAATTCCATTTGGATGAGAGATGTGTTACAAGCCTAGCAAAACTTCACAGAGATGTTGGTTTACATAACACACTTGCTATGCTTTCAGAAGAATTCAGTAAAGAAGGACAGGGAGAAATAAACAGCCTACAAATTATTACCTCCTTTGTAAAAGGCAGCCAAACGATCTCTATGTGTTTGGTGCCTGTATTTTCAAACAAACTACTAACATGTTGTGCAAAAAGCAACTACAAAAATCAACACCAGTGTTAAGTCCTATATCATATAGGTATAGACATAGTTTTAAAGCTTAATTAAAGGTGAAAACAAGGAAATGTGTCTCCACCAACCTATTTGCTCTCTGTTAAACTTGGAATTTCTTGGTTTCGTATATTATTGATGTTGCTTGTATGGTTTCCAGTAATTAATTACAGTTGCTGTCATTGTACATTATTGTACTCGCCCACAAGCCCAACAAGAGTATTGGCATTTATATCTAATTGTGTTGTAGTTATGTTAATATGCTCATCCTGTATTTAACCTTCACATTACTACTGTCTTTCAAGTGTAATTCTAAATGGAATAACACTTGAAAGACATTTTAAGCTATCAGCAAATAATATAGTTGCAATTGTAATGAACTAAGTAATATAAGCAGGAGAAGAACAATGTGGCTCACACACTCTATTTTGAATTGTACCTATCAATCAGCGCCAAATAAATACATATCAGAGCAGACATATCTACATAAATATATCTCTGAATCACAGCCATTAGCTTTCTCAGACATACTGTAAGGGATGTAAGTGCAGAATCTAGGTAAGGACAATCAAAAATCCTGAATCAGCTTTATAATTTTATAGGGTGCATGAGTCATATGATAATATGTATCTTAAACAAATTATTCCTGAACATAGAATGCCTATTAAAGAAAAGTCAACAAAACATGGAACAGAAGAATTTGTCCTTTTACCACTAAATCAGGGGGATAAAAAAGAACCATGAGTGTTAACTATGTTTCTCTGTTGTTCTTCATGAATGTGAATGCAACTTTACTGCAATTATATATATTATTATATATAGCACGACTGTATTGTACATACTTCTTCGCATGACAAGGGTAATTATTATCACTTGAGCACATACACAGGTTTCTTTACCCTTCTTTTTTTGATCAAGAAGTATTCTGTGACTTTGTAAAGCTCCATCATCAATTGACCTATTTTTTTCTACATTTTTTAATGAAGAATGTACCATTTTCCCCATATAGATTAGTTCCACTCATTAAAAAGAATATTTACATTTTTGCTAATTGTTAGAATTGTTAGTACAAGGTGGACAAAGTATGTGAACCCCTAGGCTAATGACTTCTCCAAGAGCTAATTGGAGTCAGGAGTCAGCCAACCTGGAGTCCAATCAATGAGACGAGATTGGAGGTGTTGGTTAAAGCTGCCCTGCCCTATAAAAAACACACACCAGTTTTGAGTTTGCTATTCTCAAGAAGCATTGCCTTATGTGAACAAAAGAGCTCTCAGAAGACCTATGATTAAGAATTGTTGACTTGCATAAAGCTGGAAAGGGTTGCAAAAGTATCTCTAAAAGCCTTGATGTTCATCAGTCCACGGTAAGACAAATTGTCTATCCGTTAAGAAAGTTCAGCACTGTTGCTACTCTCCCTAGGAGTGGCCGTCCTCTAAAGATGACTGCAAGAGCACAGCGCAGAATGCTCAATTAGGTAAAGAAGAATCCTAGAGTGTCAGCTAAAGACTTACAGAAATCTCTGGCACATGCTAACATCTCTGTTAACTAATCTACGATACGTAAAACACTAAACAAGAATGGAGTTCATGGGAGGACACCATGGAGGAAGCTACTGCTGTCCACAAAAAACATTGCTGGAAGGAAAGGAGAAGAAAGAAAGAAAGAAAAAAAAAGGCACAGCACACCAACATCAAAACCTCATCCCAACTGTTAAGTATGGTGGAGGGGGCATCATGGTTTGGGGCTGCTTTGCTGCCTCAGGGCCTGGACAGATTGCTATCATCAACGGAAAAATTAATTTCCAAGTTTATCAAGACATTTTGCAGGAGAACTTAAGGCCATCTGTCCATCAATTGAAGCTCAACAGAAGATGGGTGATGCAACATGACAAGAACCCAATGCACAGAAGTAGATCAACAACAGAATGGCTTCAACAGAAGAAAATACGCCTTCTGGAGTGAGTCCTGACCTCAACCCAATTGAGATGCTGTGGCATGACCTCAAGAGAGCGATTTACACCAGACATCCCAAGAATATTGCTAAACTGAAACAGTTTTGTAAAGAGGAATTGTCCAAAATTCCTCCTGACCGTTGTGCAGGTCTGATATGCAACTATAGGAAATGTTTGGTTGAGGTTATTGCTGCCAAAGAAGGGTCAACCAGTTATTAAATCCAAGGGTTCACATACTTTGTCCACCCTGCACTGTGAATGTTTACATGGTGTGTTCAATAAAAATATGACAACATATACCGTATTTTTCGGACCATAAGGCGCACTTTTCCCCCCCAAAAAAGTGGGGGGAAAAGTGTGTGCGTCTTATGGTCCGAATACTCACCTTGGGGTATGAGCAGGTCCGTCGGGACCCGCTCCGCGGGGGGATGCGGTGCATCCAGGCACTCATCCCCCCGCTCCCTGGCTGTCAGCAGCGTAATGAACGCTGCTGTGACAGCAATGTAAGGTGCTCTCATCACTCTGATGAGAGCGCCTTACACCGCTTCACAGCGGCGTTCATTACAGTTATTTCTGCTCTGCTCTGCTGTACTGTGTGACAGGCAGAGCAG